>RJJA01000598.1:983-23328 GCA_003724045.1 Lepidurus arcticus | reverse complement strand
GAATCTCCAGCATGGTCCGTATGTAGGCGTGGGCGATTAACTGGGGGTGTCCATAGTTCTTGCGAAGTTCCTGGAGCGCTTGTCGATATAACAACGGGCTGTGTAGGCTTTCAGCTATACTCTCCCTGATCTCGGGAGTCAGCATTTCTCGTAGCATGGCAATCCTTTGCGCGTCATTGGGTATGACGTCGTGCACCAGACTCGATATTGTCGATAAAATTTGTCGATAAAAAGCGTCCAGTTTTTTGGGTCACCATCGAAAGGTTTCAATTCTAGCTTGGGCATGACTCCCATAATCCAGGGCGCGTACGTAAAGGTGGAGGGAGGCGGAGCAATGTTGTTGGTGCTGTCTTGTTGAGTAAACCATGACGTAAAGTCGTCCCTCTGTCGCATCCGGTTCACCCTTAAACTGTCGATCCACCCGTCCGGTCGAGCGGCTGACGTCATGGGTTCAGGTAAGACGGCCGGCCAGTTCAGTGTCGCACCGAAGAAGTCGCACTGTGCTGCCTGAGGCCTGAGGCCTAGTCCACACTGTTCGAGGCTTCGGGAGTATGAGTGTAGCGTTTCTCATACCGTTTGCCACTGAGGCAGCCTCGTCCGGGTAATCTTCGTCTTCAATGGTCTGCAGGTGCTCGATTTCGGCCCTCTTCTGTTCCACCTCGGCAGCAGCCTTGCATATTTCGCGGTTGCGCTCCACATGTGTACGAAGTTGCACGATTTCATGGTGATTTCTTTGATTTGTCAGGATGAGGTCGTGAATTCGTCAGGTGGTCTGAATTTCTTCTTCAGCTGCCATCTTCAACTCCTGAAGCCGTATGGCTCCTTGGTCGTGTTCATGTTTGGCTTCCTGAAGGCGTGTGCTAACGGATGATTTCGCGGACGTAGAGGAAGAGGAAACTTCGGAGGGGGGTCGGTGTTGAGAATATTCGATATTGTCCTGCGTTGTGTATTTAATAATTGAAGGTCGTTATGGTATAGATTACTTAACGAATACTGGATGAGTACAACACGAAAGATTTGATGTCAGTGTAATTTTTACTTGACGAATCACAAAAGGGAACTCGTGTCATGGCAAGATAAAACGATGAAAGGGTAAGTGTGAGTCCAGGCGGAAAACGAACGTCTCGGCAAGGCTACCAAGCCTTCGCTTCCCTGGTCTGCAAGTCTTAGGAACTTTAGGAACGACATACACAAATTGGGTGGAATACAAAGGGGAATAGAAGTAACACAAGAACGTAACAAAGTAACGCAATTAGGAATCTGCAACAGTCGGTTCTTCAGGTGTTCGTCGACTTTGTCCAGGCAATCGCGTAGTTCTTTCCGTAAGCTTTCAGCCCACGTGGTTTGCGAAAGCTGTGTAACCCCTTCGATCCGGTTATTCAGCCGGAGGCATTGATCGTGCAGGTCGATGAGTTGGTATCGCAATGTTCGGATTTCTGAACGTCGTTTTTGAGTATTAATTGTATTCAGGAGAACGTTTATGTGCTTGGTGTGTTGGGTTTTTCAGATTCTACGTTGAATTTTGAGGCTTTCCACACTAATTAAGTCTATAACTTCGTCTTCCTTCTAGGGGTTCGAAGACGTCATAGGGGTCTTCGCGGTGGCCATTTTCGGGTGTTAACGGTTTCGGTTCCCGGGTTTTGGCACCAGCAAATTGTTACCAACAGTTATGGCCAACACTGTTGGGCAATTGGCGGTTCGTGTTAAAGGAGACAAGTGAGGTCGAATGTATTTAACTCAAACACACACAGGTCCAACTGAAGTAACTCAAAACCCAACACCAACCCGCAACCACTTAAATAACTCCTTCTCATGTACCTTCTACAACGCTCTCGCTGTCTGTTCAATCGAACTGCTCTTTTCTTTTCGAGACAACCGTGAGCTCACCTTTCTCCCTCTTTCCCTTTCCTTTCCCTTTCATTCTCTCTTTCATTTCCTTCTCCCTTTCCGGACTGTACTTGTTCGGAACAATGCCCTTAGTAAAAAGCTCCAACAAGAAATCGACGTTTTAGGAAGTACTTTGAAAACTTCAGCTCCCTTGTGCGATAACAGCGAAGAGAAACCCACATCTCGATTCTCTCGTGGCCACGTAAACCCTTCAGCATCGGCCTTGGTGAACTCTACAAAACCTCGACAACTGAGTAGTCCCTTTAGTAAAGAGGACCACACACCCAACAATTGTACTAAATATCCCACATCAGATCAACGTAAAGACATTACCATGAAGAAAGGGTTATGTTTGAATTGCCTTACGAATGCGAGACATTTTCAATCTTCGGCCTGTAAATCAACTTTTAGATGTCGTATCTGCGGTAAACTTCATCATACTAGCCTGCATCTTTCAGCGATTACTTCGGAGCCCCAAGTTCAAATCCCCAACCACCCTAAACCAGAAACCTGTATTCCTAAGCCGTTAACCCGAAGAATTTAGTTGTTTTGTTACAACCAGCTAAAGTCCAGATCCAAGTTAAAATATCGTTCTTTTGTGAAAGATTATTTTCGATAGTGGAGCACAGAAATTGTTTGCAACACACAAGTTTTTACGGAGTTTGAAGTGTAATCCGGAAACGAAGATCCTTACAACTGTAAGAGTGTGGATTTAACGATAGCAGTCATTATTCCACGCACCAGTGTAAGTAATTAACTTACTGATTTTAAGATTCAAGTCTATGTATTAAACTGTGCCTGAAGGGCTAAAGGTGGTCAAAATGAATTTACAAAGGTGATCCGAGAACAGGGTGGACTAGGTTGGTCTAGATCAGTTTGAATATGGACTGGATGGTCAGAATTACAGGAGATAAAGATCAGAAGGATAAAGGATCACGAAATCTGGATTTGGGCACGGGACACGAGGGCAAGATATACACGGTCTGAAGGACGGAAGCGCGAGTGAACGAGAGAAGTACAGGTGAGGTTTGGTGGGCGAGAGCCGGAAGGTCAAGAGAGGTCTGGTGGGCAGGGTAGGTCTAGGACGAGAGAGGTCTGGTTGACAGGCGAGCTGGTGGGCAAGAGGTCTGGTGGGCGAGAGAGGTCTACAACTATTAATACCTTCGGCGCTCCCCCCCCCGTACAACTTACGTAGGAATGACTGATCTTGACGTCATACGATAACTGGACAGAAGATTCGGATCGTTGTTTCGGCCGTCCCAAGCATAGTAACCCCACTGGACTTCAGTATTTTCAAACTTGAAGATTTTTCTTACCTCAAAGACCTAAATTTGGCTCATCCAAGTATTGGCGAAGAAAATTTCGATGTAGAAATACTTATTGGTGCCGATTATCTCTATGATTTAAAAAAAAAATTAATCCGTTTTTGGTCCCGGTCCCACTGCCACGAAAACCAAACTCGGATACGTTCTTTGTGGACCTACTTCGGAAAATTCAAATATAATGATGTCCTCTAATCCTGTGACTCTTGACCTTGATATACCGCCATCTATTGACCGTTTTTGGGCACTGGACTCCATTGGAATAATTCCAGATATACAAGAATAAGAGGCTTATCTGCAGCATTACCAAACTACGAACATATCTCGTTTGCCCGACGGAAGCTACGAAGCAAACCTGCCATGGAAAGGGGACCTTCCGATTTTATCGAACAACTATTTTATATCACTAACAAGCACAGTAAAGCTCGTCTAACGTTTGCGAAATCAACCGTCTCTTCTTACGAAGTATCAAGCAGTTCTAATGGAATACGAAAGGCGCGATTTTATTGAAGAAGTTTCGTCTACAAAAATTCCGGACTCTTCAGGCACTCATTACCTTCAACACCGCCACGTTAGGAAGTAATCAAGCACAACTCCGCTGCGAATTGTTTTTATTGTTCGTCTAAAGCATCAGCGACATTGCCTAGTCTAAATGATTTTTTGGAGGCCGGTCTTCCTCTACAAACGGACTTGTGCGGAATCCTCCTACGCTTTCGAACTAACCTGTATGCATTCACGAGGCGACATCGAGAAAGAGTTCCTCCATATTTCTCTTGGAGAACGTGATAGAGATTTTGTACGATTCTTATGGCCTGACAATCCACAAGATCAAGATTCTCTAATGAAAAACAAGCTTTCGAGAAGAAAACTACGTCCACTTACCCGATTATCCGTTAACTGGAATTGTACCTGGATCCTCATGGATTAATTCGATGCAAAGGACGCATTCACAATTCCTCACTTCCATTTGACGCTAAGCATCCCATACTCCTTCCCAAGCGTGGCTTATTTTCCGCGATGGTCATTCGAGATGTTCATGAACGGTCATTACGGTTATGAACGGAACGGTCATCAGGGCTGTCCAACTGGCGGCCCGCGACCACTTTGACAAAAGTATTTGGAAATGTACACTGTCAAATATATTAGGTAAATACTTTTCCCAAAAGTGTAGTGAAGGAATAAAATAACTTCGCGTAATCGCAGAAAAGTCGAAAGCTTTAATTCAGTATATAGACAGTATTACAATAACATAAAAGTAACAGCTTGTCTGTGAGACCACAAAAATTGAAACAGGGGAATTCCCCAGGCCTACCCTCAGTCCTTCCCCCAGAAGAACCTCGATGGTTCAAAAACCGAAAAGCAAACAAAACCCTTATCCAACATTTTTTACGTGTCCTTTTTATCTGAAGAAATATGATGAACCCGCAAGAACTGCACTTTTGGAAGATTGCAAGAAAAAGCTCCGACAGGAATGTTCACGAAAACTTCTCAAACGTCCAGTTTGACTGCGTCTTACGCAGTTGCTTTGGAGCTTGCGAAAGCGAAGAAACCCTTCACTGATTGTACAAAAGAAGTGCAATTGTACAAAGATGTGCTATTGAAATGGCAAAGGCATTCAATGATACAAAAACGGTGGAAAAGTTTGAAAGTGTCGCTCTCTCGCATCAAACGATATCAAGACGAGTGGACGATATCGGCGTGCACTTGGCCGAGAAACTCACTGCCGTGGTGGAGAAATGTCGGTTCTTCTCGTTATGTGTGGACGAAAGTACCGATCAAACCGACATAAGTTAACTGACAATATTTCTTCGTAATGTTCAGGGTAATTTTTCTGTTAATGAACAGCTTCTTGGTCTCTGTTCATTAAAAGGGACCACAAAGGGTGCGGACATTTACGAAGCAGTCAAAAGCACCGTAGACAGATTCAGTGGGTTCGATAAATGCTCAAACATTGTTACGGATGGAGCTAAGGCTATGGTTGGGGTGCACAATGGATTGTCTGGTCTTCTACAAAAGAATGGGATATTGCTTCATTGCTTCACTGTATCATTCACCAGGAAGCGTTGTGCGGGAAAGTGTTAAAGCATTGTAACGTTATGAATACTGTAGTCAAAATTCCGAATCTTATTTGGGGAGGAAATAGGTCGCTTACTCATAAAAAATTTAGCGAGTTCTTGTAAGAAATGAATTCAGCCTATGGGGATCTGTTTCTTCATTCGGACTTGCGTTGGCTAAGTGCGGGGAAATTTCTGGAGCGTTTTTTGCAATTAGGCAAGAAATTCCGATATTTTTAAGTCGCGAAGTCAAATCTGAGACGGGCCTTTTCGAAGAGCAACTTCGAGATCCAAAATTTCTGAAAGAGCTTGCGTTTTTAACAGACATAACGGGACATCTGAACGACCTTAATCTTAAACTTCAATGAAAGGATAAAAAACATGCCAGACTTAGTTGGGAATATTAACGGATTCCGAAACAAATTGCGAATCTTCAAAATTGAATTGCAAAAGAATGACCTGTCTCATTTCCCGGCTTTCAAAGAACTGGCTGAAGAGCTGAAAAATACGGAAGATGGGAACCTCGCGAAATTCGCATCAGACGTTGAAAGTCTGATTATAGAATTTAATGGGCGTTTCGCTTATTTTGAAGCAATGAAGATGGACATTTCCTTATGCAGTCCAATGAACGCATTAATTGAAGACCAGGAAGCGAAATATCAGCTAGAACTATCCGATCTTTAGGGAGATCCATTTTACTTGGGAATAAAAGAAAGTGGGCTGCAAATTTTTAAAACGTTTCCTGATCAGCGTTTTCCAAACCTCAGAAATTTCGGACTGCGAATGTCTTCGATGTTCGGCAGCGTTTACTGGTGTGAGAGCGCTTTTTCGAACATGAAGTTTATTAAATCTCGCCATCGGAGCACAATGACAGACACGTCTCTTTTTAACTTGCTTAGGGTTGCTACCACTGATTTACAGGTTCATATTTACGATTTAGTAGAAGAGAACAAATGTCATCAGCACTCTCACTAAAGTTTGTGATCCACAAAATAAGTGCAATAACTAATAAAATAAGTCAGCGCTTCTAAGGGCGACTTTAGCCGATTTCACGAGGCTTTCCCACACCCCGCCGAAATGGGGCGATACAGGAGGGTAGAAATGCCACGTGATTTCTCGTCGAGCTAATTTGCCGTTGATTCGGTTTTCATTCCATGTCTTCAAACAATGCCGTATTTCCCTTTCCCCGGAGCTTAAATTGGTCCCGTTGTCACTGTGGACATGCGACGGTGTTCCTCGGCGTCCAACGAAGCGCCGGAAAACCATTAGGAAAGAGTCCGTGTCCAATGTGTGTACCACTTCCAAGTGGACCGCACGCGTGACTAAACAGGTGAAAAGACAATCATACCGTTTGTGGATTCTCCGGTGGATTACCACCATAAATGGACCGAAATAATCCACGCCGACCTTCTAGAATGGGGGTCTGAAAGCCTCCAGGCGCTGTTGAGGTAATGCGGACATCAAGGGGAAATTTGGTTTTGCTCCGTAACGTTTGCAGGCAAAACAGTCGTTTACATCTCGGTTGACGGACGATCGGCCACTTCTAACCCAATACTGGAGGCGCGACTCAGCGGCAGTACGCTCAGCGGACCCATGTCATATTCGTTCATGAGTGTTTCGAATGATCAGCGTGGTCAAAGGTCTATCGGAACTAAGTAAAATCGGGTGCTTCGCATTTGAGCAAATATCAGCATGCTGGATTCTTCCGCCCACTCGTAGGAGGCCTTTCTCATCCAGAAAAGGCGTTTGCTTCAAGAGCTTCGAGGTACGCGATAACGGACGATTGGCACGCAGGGTTGCAAACTTGGATGGGAAACAACGCTCCTGTTCTATTTTGATGAATTCCAGAAATGCGTTACGAATTTCAGGAACCATGAGCTGTCCGCGCTGTGCTGGAAATTCTGAAGGACGCGTGTTCTTTATGAAACGAGGAATCCACGCCAGAATTCGTTTTATGCGGTGTAAGTTCGACGTGCTCAGCAGCGGATCGAACGGCCTTTCTTCTAGTAACGTGACGCTCGCAACCAAGGGTGGCAAAGTTTCCAGATCGGTTTTGTCATCTTTTTCTTCCACGAGCTCTGTGGGCCATTGGGAGGACGGCTGCTTCAGGAAAGCCGGCCCGTTGAATCATCGATTCAACAGTCGTCAGTCGGGTTTAGTTTTCCGGGCACGTGCTTCCATTGACAGGTTTCGGTTAGCTCTCAATCCTGTTGGCGACAAACGTTTTAAATCTGTAAGTTTTTTATCTAATCCATTTCAAATCGGTAGACGAGTCCGTCCAAAGGATAGTCTGGTCCATTTTGAGTCGAAGTTCGACGGAAATTGTGTGCGAAATTCTCGCTGCCAAGAAGGCTCCCTGGAGTTCTAGACGGGGAATGGTCAATTGCCTTAGGGGCCGTCCATAAATGGCGCCACCCAGGAAGAGGGTGGGTGGGTTCAGTAAAATATGACGAGAGGGTGGGAGGGGGTTGGCAAGAAAGTGACGCTATCCTGTAACTCTAAACTTAACTGGTGATTCTGTGCAAACCATATTTACGTTAGTGCCAAAGCGTGAATGTTATTCTTGTGTTTTCACAATTTTGTGGAAACAACGCTCCTTGTGAACGTTTTCTTGCTATTTCTAGCTCCTAAGTAGACAGAGTTTGTAGCGTTTACCTAACTCTTTTTAATAAGGATTGTCAATATGTCGGTTAAAAAAAGCCCATATTTTTCCCTTCTTTGTGAGAGGGGTCAACCAGGTGATGGCGCCATTTTACAGGGTGGGGTGACGGTGAAGGTGACGGCAGGACTGAGACGGGGGTGGGTAAAAAACTCGCGATTTTTGGGTGGCGCCATTTATGGACGATCCCTTAAGGGAGCCACGCGTGATTTTGCCGTGATGAAGTTGACCACTATGCCCGTTCTATCGGACACACGCAGGTAAGCAACAGCCACAAAGGCGAGTTCCGACGCGTCCGCAATTACGTGTAGTTGGATGGACGCAGGCTCGGCGAAAGGTTGCAGGCATCTCGTAATTGCCACGGCTTCAAGTTTTCGTAGATTGGTTAGCCAGGTGTTCCAACGCTGTGCAATGCTATCAGGAATCTTGTCATCCCATTGTATCTCTAACCTCCACAACTCTCGCAACAGAGCCGTAGCAGTTAAAGTCACTGGAATGAGGAACCCGATCGGATCGAAAACACTGGCAATAATTCTTAATAATGCTCTCTTGGTCAGTTTCACTGGTTTCTGCTTCACACGAAAAGCGAACTCATCAGTTTTAGCGTCTCACCAGACACCTAAGGTTCGTTTGACGGGAAGGTGATCCAAATCTAAATTCATTTGGGGATCCACTCGATCTTCGGCAGGGAGAGAAGCCAGTACGGTGCGTGACGAAGATTTCCACTTAGTTAACGGGAATCCGCCGCGAATAAGTACTTCCTTCAATTGACGGCAGATACAAATAGCTTCTTGCTCAGAAGGCACGGAGTCTAGGTAATCGTCGACATAGAAGTTTCTTTCAACTCGCGGTAGAATGTCGGGGTAAGTATTCGCCTGGTCCTGGGCAGTCTTCCGCAACACGTAGATAACTCTTACTTGGTGGAACACGGACTTGATGTCCGCGGAGACAGCCACCGGGTACTCTCTAAAACGTAAGAGAACCCCCAATAGGTTGTTTAAAAAGTCGGTTACAGGTAACAGAATATTGTCAAGTTGTTAAGGGATACACCACCCGTCTCAGCAGCCGCGTCGAACACCACCCTGACCTTCCCCGGTTTATTGGGGTTGGTCACGCCGTGGTGTGGGAGATACCAAGTGCGTGGGGATGGTATACCTAACTCCGTTGGCTGGACTTTGCGTGCGTGACCGTCTGCCAAATACCCTTCAATGTATTCGCGTATGACGTCGCCAGCTCTGGGTGGAGTTTAAGTTTCCGTTCCAACGCGAAGAATCGGCGTAAAGTCGCATTTCGATTATCGGGCAGACTCACGGTCCCCTTAAGCTGATTGCTGTGTCCCCTTAAGCAATCCGGCCTTGTATCGGTCGTCAACGAGACGCACAGTGTCTTCCAACGTCACGTCTTTAGCGCCCTTGCATCGTCTTCGGATAAGAGCTTCCGCGTTGGGGGGTGGACACCAAGCGATTCCGTCGTCCAGAAGTTTTTTACGCTTTCGTCCAGGTCAGTAAGCGACACCTTCATAACTTTTCTCAAGTTGGTTTCCGTAGAGTCGCTGCGGTTGATTGGTCCCCTTAAGCACCAACCGAAGGGGGTAAGTACGGCACGGGGCCCTCTTACACCAGGAGGCGGTTTCTTCATGTCGTCGTAGTCATGGGCTTCGGGTATGTCTTCGCCAATTAGGACGGTCCCTTCTCCAGGTTCTGGTTCGTCTAAAGGAACGTTTCTCAGATGTGGCCACTTTTCGCGTAAATATGGTAAGTTCCGAGTGCGACATGAAGCTACCAAATTCGTGACCGCTGTGGCTTCTTCGGCTTCGAACACATTTTTCCCATCGATTGACGCGATGTGAAAGTTGACTGTTCTGGTCAGCGTCTTCGGTTCGCGACCTTTGTAGGTACTCAATTTCCTCCATAGGACCGTCGAGGCTGAGCTTGCGAGCCGTGTCTTCTCGAATCAACGTCACCTCGCTCCCGGGATCTAGGAGAGCAAACGTATTCACAGTTTTGTGGTTGGCCCGGAGTTGAATGGGTACAACACACAGAAGTGTTACTTTACGATGCTTCGAGTCTCGGACGGAATTTTCGGTCTTATTCTGATTCAGGAATTGAGCTCGCAGGGAATATTGTCATCTTCGACGAAGCTCACAACGTGGGAAAAATTTGTGAAGAAGCTGCTTCGGTCCAACTTAGAAGCTTAGATATTGTTCTCGGCATCGACGAAGTGTCTCAGGTACAAGTCGGGTTGAGCTTCTTGGCCGGTAGCGAGGACTTAAAAAGACTTTAACGTCTTATCCTACTTGTTTGGTTTAGAGGTGTCATGCTTCATGTCATACTTACGATGTAACTTCTCTAGGGCCTTTCGATACAGTGTCGGATTGTTGAAAACGCCCGCGATACCCTTTCGGACATTCGTTGCTAGTAATTCACGGAGAATCGCCAGGCGTTGATCGTAGCTTTCGATTACGTTATGTACCAGTGATCTGAATGCAGCTATGAACATTGGCTAATCATTTGGGTTCCCAGAGAAGTGCTTCATTTGGACTTTATGGATTTGTGCACACTACCCCCCTTAAGGCGACGCAGTAGGGGGGGCGTCAGGGGAATATATCCACGCTTCGTTTACTGTTGCCAATGGTGGAGCGATCTGGTAGCTAATAGAAGCCGAAGGTACGCTGGGAGGTGCTAATGAAATAACAGGTGTTTGTGGATTCGAAACCAGTGGCCCTATACATGCACTAAATGTGTTAGTGATCGGTGGGGAACGGACGTATTTGGCGGTATCGGAAGGACGACGAATTCTGCGGTATCTGCATCACGGGTGTGGGATCGTTCGGGGAGTCAAGGATCCGTTCCTCGGTGCGTTGTTTCTCGAGTAGGTCTTCCAGTTCCCTCCGCTGTCGCCGGTTTAGCAACTCCTGACGTTCGTCCTCCAGTTTCCGTAAGCGTCTCTCTTCATCTGCTTCGTCTCGCGCGTTTTGTTGCAGTTGCTGGAGCTGTCAGCGAAGTCAGCGGTTGAGGTCGCAATGTCCCACGGGATAAGTCAGCGTTGGCAAACCTTCCGGGTACTTTCATCCGGAACAATGCCGATGGTATTATTCGGGCCGATGGCAGAATACGCCACGCCCAAATTGACCCCAACACGAAAAACCAGATACTCATGTGTCCGAAAAGCCCACTCATGCGATTAGTGATTTTGGACTGTCACGAACGAACGCTTCAGTCTTCGACCGAACGGACACTGGCCGAGGTACAACAAAACTATTGGGTGCTTTAGGGAAGGCAGACAGTCAAGCATTTTATTCGAAATTACGTGATGTGCAAACGACTGAGAACACGACCCGAAGTCCCGCTTATGGCAGCATTACCGAGACAGCGCCTGGAAGCATTTAAGCCGCCCTTTACTGGCTTTACCGCTAAACGTAGTTATACACAGGAAAGTACACAAACGCTCCGGCTGTTTATTCACCTGTCTAGTCACGCGGGCGGTTCACATTGAAATTACTCAGAATCTGAACACCGACTCGTTTATTTTAGCCTTACGACGTTTCATTGGCCGTCGAGGATGCCCGACTGTATGTTACAGCGATAACGGCACGAATTTCGTGGCCGCCGTGCGCGAACTCAGAGAATTTCTCTCCCACCTGAACAAAAGCCGAATCTTCGAAACTGCCCTTCAGCGCGGCATCACTTGTTATTTCTCTCCCCACTAGGTTGCGTCATCAAGCCACTACCTGGGCCAGATGGAGTAGTACGCGCCGCGCGTGTGAAACCGCTACCGGCGAGTTGGTAAGACCCGTGGCCAAGTTATGCCTTCTAGAGGAAGCCGACTAGGAAAATAAAATACGGCGGGATTAGTGTTTCTATTCAAGACACAGTGCCGGCGATGTTACGGACAAGTCCGTAAGCCTGGCTTTGCTACGCGAACACACAAACTAGCCGTAGTCCCCCTTATACCTAAGCACATAGGTATAGGGGGATCGTACAACCTACAACACTCCCCTTTTTTTCCTGTATACTGAAAACGAGAAAATTATTTTGCAGAAGTGAAGCTAAACAGTCCGACTAGACGTATAGTTGTAGTTTTTGTTCCCCGTTATATTTAGTTGCATGGAAATAAATCCGTTAATAGAACCGAATCTAATGAATAACACGAGTCTGAATAACATTTAACGGTTGTATCATGGTAAGTTACGTTAGCTTCGTTGCAATTAACGAAATATGATTATACGAACTTTTAAACTATGCTTACCATGTCATAGTGCAAGATATGAATCCGTGAAGCGTCGTCTCAAAACCCTGGTCCAATACGCTAATAAAGAAACTTATTGTGTAATATAATAGTAAACTTGACTATGTTACTAATATTCAGAAACGATCCGGTTCTGACTAGCCTGCTTAAGGCTCCGTATACCTAGCTTATTGATAGGAAAAATTCAGATGGCACTGATAGTTTTTCTTGTTTTGCGAAAAACTTGCGTAAGAAAGTAAGAAAATAAATAGACAGCTAATTGCCAGCAAAGTTTCTACGTTTGTTTTTATTCTGAAAAGTACGATTTCTTACCACAGTTTGCTGTAGCACCACAATGTACCAAATCAAGTCTTCAAACTTTCGGAACAACATTTCTCGAAAGCGGCTTGTCAGATTTTAAAACTGTCTAATGCAAAAATTTTCTTTTGCTGCCAGCTAGTGCACAACCAAAGAACAGATTTTTAGGTAACGTATTTCTCATAATTGCAAACTTCATTTACATATTGCTATTTAACTACTCATTGGAAAAAATCGTGCTTTGGTTGTGCACTACCCGAGAGTAAACTCAAGAGCCTGGTAAAATAATGTGTTCATGAAAAGGTATACGGGAGCCTTAGGGCCTATTTCCACCGATAGGTTAAGGCACTTAGCCTATGCTTAAGACAATTCAAACAAAAATAATTCACCAAAAGGATCATTCACCAAATAATTCAGTTTGACGAGGTTAAAAGTCGTGGACGACGATTTGGCATTTGGGCAGCTCGGCGAGGTGGTGGATTTGGATATCTTAAGAATAAGTTACCATGGTGGTTAAAAGTGGATCAGTGGAGAGTCCGTGTATTCCTGCGACGGACGCTTGCCCGAACGGAAGCCCGGAGCCCGAAGATTTGCACTCTTCGCTGGACGTCGACGTCGGTCGCAGCGATTCGGTATACGCGCCTTGCGTTAAGGGAAACGTTTCGGATGTCTGGTTAAACGGGGTGGTTCGGGAAACGACGAAGATGTACCCATGGGAATTTGTTCAGCTGCGTCCGCCTGTAATACCTAGGTTTACCCTGGTAGTCTTGGTTAAAAGCTACCTGTCTTGAACACGCTTCTCTCGCTTTTCCTAAGTGGATATGTAAGATGTGGGGGTTGTCCTGTCGTCAGAGACTTGCTGCACCCATTGTTGGGTGGGTTATTGTTGAACAATCAGAGTTGGTTGATTGTGTTAAAACATGTAGGGAATATGTAACCTTTCTCGGTTGATTATTGCATTTGTTTTTGCGGTTTTTGGATTATATGTTTTGTATTTCGGCTCGCGCCGGGATCGGCGCGAAATGGTAGAGTGGCCGAGTGTAGCGTGCGGCTTCGCCACCGCCCGAAGGGGTTTAGTTTTTATAGAAGTTCGATGAATTGGACAAGGGAATGATATAGAAGGTTCGATTCGTATTGTTAGAAGGGTGAAAAGAGAGAAAATACAGGTAGTGATTGTGCAGCGTTTTAGCAGACAACTCGGTCTTATTTTTGAGCACGGGTTTGTGCTCGGTTGTACGGTTAACGCTACACAAGCAACGAACAAGACAAGACGAAAAGCAAAGAGCAAATTCTGCAGTGGAAGATTCTATAACAGCCTAATGGACTGTCCAGCACGTGTGAAGTCATGTAAAAACTGTGGGAGAAGGAATTATTTTGCGAAAGCATGCTTGTCGCAACCCAAAACGCAACAGTACAAGAAACAGGACAAAACTCGTCATGTAGCACGCCAGCTAGAACAAGAAGACAGCAACGATTCAGATGAAGACTGGGAACAAGTCTTCACAGTCCTTGGGCTTAACGAAGAAAAACCCGAGTATGAAGTAAAGATCAACAACATAAAAGTTCGGACCATCGTGGAATACAGGCGCATCTGTGAAAATAATCAACAAAACAATGTACATCAAGCTGGGAAAGCTAAAACTAAAAAAGACTTTGGCAAGGATCTACGGCTACACCGCCAACGAACCATTAAAACTCATCGGAGAATTTAAGCATGTTAGATCTCGTTGTGCCTCCTCTAAAGAAGTCTTAAAAGACTTGTTTTCGTTTTCAGCGATGCACCTGGCCGTTCTTTCCTTTGACAAATCAGACATCAGCGAAACCTTTTCCTTCTTCATATCTTCTATCACGGACAACAGTTCATCTACTGTCTCTTCATGATGTAAATGTGGCTTTGGAGACAGGCGCGGTGCTGTACCAGCTGAATCAGAGCTCTCTTCTTCGCTTTCAATGATCGCTTGGTATTATGCATAAAGGTTTTATCATATAGAGCTGACAGAAGTTCAGTTTCTTATAGACTCTCTTGTCACAGCTTTGTAAACCTTCATGCGAATGCGTAGGGAGGAATTATCCTGTTTTGGCCCCGCATAGTCTATAGCTTACAGCAGTGTTCTGGAACTTTCCAGAAAGCTCCGTTCCGTTCCGGTCTTTTGGACGGAGCGGGAACGGAACGGCGTTGCACCGAAAATGGCATGGAACGGAACGTTTTTTTTCGGGAAATTTACCGTTCCCATACCGCTCCATATAGTGGCTAGGCAATCTAGTATTTGGGCCGTCTAGACGCCACGCTTAGAAACTTTTTAGATTTTTAAAATTGTTTTCCATAAAATTATCGGATCTTTGAGCGGAACGTATCTTTAAAGTGAGGCGCAACGGCCGTTCAGAACTAGTTCTTTTGAAAATTTTGCCAAAAAAATAACGGAACGGAGCGACAGAAGTTGACCAAAGAACCATAGAGAACGACGTTCCGGAACACTGGCTACAGTCTATTTGCAGCCATAATGAGGAACTTTTATACTTTTGAGGTCCGAAGGGATTATCTGTAGCTCTTAGTGATTAGGAGTTAAATTGTTTCAAATTCGTTGTCAAAATTTGTCTAATTACGTTTTTATTTTAAATAGGATTCAAGAGCACTGCAAAAGAAGCGGAGAACTGGGGTACCCAGGACTAATATGCAATTACACAAACAGAACCATAGTTGAAGCAATGTATTTCAAAACACTATTTGAATAATGATTTCGCTTAGCAAACATACTATTTTACATTCTCAGCAATAGAACAAAGGTGAGAACAGAATTTAAACAAGCTAAATAATGTATGATATTCTTACCCGCGAGTCAAAATCTCACCGCCAAAGAGACAAAATATACCGTCTGGAAGCTAGTAAAAGCTGTCCGCAGGGCCGCCCAGAGGTTAGACGAGGCCCGGGGCGATCCTACAATGGGGTCCCTTTCGTGCACATAACAAATTGTAAAAAAAAGTATTGATCAGTTTTTTGTGTACAAAAAATCCAAGGTGGGCCCCCAAACAGCCGGGGCCCGGGACAAATCGCCCCCGCCCCTTCTGGGCGGCCCTGGCTGTCCGCAACCAGCTAAACGCTATCAATGAGGAACCATTGCTTTTCTCCCAATCAACCAGCAATTCTGAATTCCTATAATTCCCGCAAGATAAATTGGCAAAGAAAACGTAACAATGTATCAATGTCACCGAACATACGAGTAATACGGTTCGAAACGTAATGACAACCTCCTCTTGTAATGCGGAAACAACTTTGCAAAATAACTCAACACGAACCACAAATTTACTTTCAGGGAAAAAATATCTTCTCACCCAGGAAACCAAAGTCTCCAAACCCAAACGTACACAGCGCGACAGCTAACAACTCCTCTGGTATGCTAAAACGGCACCAAACTCAGACAGCCCTTTTTAATTACTAAAAAACAGACAAACTTACCTGATTTTTTTTTAGCTGTCTTCTCTTTCGCACAGCACACACCTCAATACAATTCACAAGCAAACAACAATGACAAAGGGATGAACAATGTAAAAAAAAACGACAGAGTGAACTGTCGAATAAGCTGTGACAACATAAGAGGTTAGTAGTGGTAAATGTGGGTAGGTGTCGTTGTTGTTGTGGGCTTGGCGGGTTGTGTTTGATTTTGGAATTTGTAAATGGTCGATTGACTGTTGATTTTATGTCGTTCTTGTTAGCCTTAGCACAGTAAATCTATTAATCTATTAGCCTTTTTGAAGAAGAATAACCACTGTTTTGTTACAAACTTATTTGTTTTAAAGGCACGTTGGCGTTAGAGCGTGTATGGCGTATATCCAAATAACATCCAAGAAATCAATCGTCTGACTTCTACGTTCTACTATATAAAATAAAATAAATCAGATCACGAATTAACGAAAACAGTACTAAAACATAGAAAACTGTAGGCATCATACATTACCTGTCACTCCCAAAAATTCACGGTAGCTCGCTAATCGAAATATTTATTCACGAAATATCCAGTTCCCGACCTGCTAACAATAGTCTGTCCACGAGAAATTGTACAATTACAAAAAACGACGATCAACGTTGTATACTGGACAAACCTAAGGGAAAAACTATCATGAAAAGCGTGCTACTCTTCTTGCCGCTAGCTACAACCGTGTTGGTCTTCTTGCCGCTAGCAACATTTCCTTATCTCACACCCACCAAGCCCACCCCAAAATCCTACAGCACTTATGGCAAAGAACCGAGCCTAGCCCAAAAACCCACCCTCCCTCCGACCAGGCTAAACTCCAGACGATATATTAAGCTTTTGTCACAGCTAAAAACGTATACTCAACGTATCATGCACACATGTACCACCACAAGATAAATTAGCATAGATTATATATTATATTCAGCAATTAGCATATAAAGCTTAGATAAAGACGGCTATTATCTAGGCGGAAATTTACCCCATTATTCCCCAACATGTGGTGCCACCTCCTGGTAAAGAAAGCGAATATGAAGCTTATAATTTGCGGGAGCATTCGGATTAGGGTACGTTTCTTGACACGTTTCTTTTCGGATGACATCCACAAGCTGTCTGCTTCGGGCATTTAGGCGCTCCTTTTAATTCCTTTTCGGAGCGGGTCTCCTAACCTAACCTAGCGTAACCTAACCTAGCGTAACCTAACCCAGCTTAACCTAATCTATCTTTACTTAACCAAACCTAACCTATAACCTAACCTGTAACCTAACCTATAGAGAGAGCGCTAGTGGTCAGGCGCCAAGAAATTCGTCTTTCTCTTTGCTCCCAAGTTATTTAAAAGATTTGGTGTAGAAAACATTCTGAATTTAACACAAAACTGTTGAAAGTTCAGATTTATACGTGACTATTATGTGATCAATCCTTGTCGGGCTTAATACCTCCTCAAATACCCTTGAACTGTCTCAAACCACCAACTCAACATGTGACTCAATGTTGACTTTCCTACCTTTAGGGTTCCATACACCTAGCCCAAACAATTAAAACTGTGCATGCTTCATTGTACTAAGTTTCCAGTTTGTGTTCTCCGCTAATAGTGTTCCTTTGTATTGTTACGTTAATAGTGTTTCTTTGTTTCCCATATCCCCCAACCAAAACTCCTCCCCTTATGTTCAATTGTGACGTTATTGCCTACGACAATGGCAACGCAAGCTCCCTTGGATCAACAGCTGAACACTGAACTGCAAGAAATGAAGACAGGTCAAATCTCCGACGATCACTATTCCCTTTGTGCTGCTTGTAACAAGCCTTTCCACAAAGACCCGAAAACCCCCGCAGCTAGATATTGCAATGATTGTCGCCTCTCCAGAAATGGTCCTACCCCTCACAAACGTACGAGGTCCCCTAGCAAGGATCAACTGATTAGAAAGCGATCCTTTTCCATAGAAGAGCTACTGACATCTAAAGTGGATCAATTGTCTAACATGATCCTGAAAATGAGCGAAAGACAAGAGTTGTTAATCTCCGAAGTCCAAGAGCTACGTGCAAAACAAAGCAACTGGTCCTACTAATGCTACAACCCCCAACAGAAAGTGCAGACCTTTTTCCAAGCTGTTAAACAGACAAAAATCCACAAACCCATAGAGTCCAACGTGAATGCTCCGAATCAAGCCCAAGCTCAAGCACCAAGCTCAAGCACCAACAATTCAACTCCCCGATCGGAAAAAAGTACACTCCCATCTGCCCCTTTACCTGTTCTAGCTCGCAAAACAAAAAACGAGGATCCTGTCGTCTCTTTCCGGTCAAAATCTCGTCATCCACCAATTGCCCAGAGATGAATCCTTTGAACAAATAGGGTCTCACCTCTCCAATCATAACTCAGAACCAGAGGTGCCGATCCCCCCCCCCCCCANCCCAGGCCCAAGAGGAGTTCCCCCCAACCCATACAAATTCCCCCCCCCAATTTTCGAGGGGGGGGGGAATTCCATTCAATTCAAATATGGCCAAGAGGAGTTACTCCTCACGACCCCCCCCCCATGCTCAGAACTCGGTGTCACATTCGTAGGCAGCCAAATGAAGTGGGTCAACCAGACGACCCCTAAAAAGTTTGGATCACTGTTCTACACATGCTCTTCCCTAGAAGAAAAATCCTTGTTGTTGGACGAGGGATCACTGTTTGCTTTCAACACTGTCGTGCAACTAGAAAACATCAGGAAACCAACAGTAATCCAATGTTTCAACTGTCACGAAATCGGCCACTTTGCGAATACATGCAAACTGGAAGTCCCCAGATGCGCCAACTGCTCAACGACCGACCACGAGACTAAAAACTGCAAAAGCTATTATCTCCGATGCACGAAATGCAAGGGCAAACACGCGGCTTACGATCGGACCTGCCCGGCCAGAACCAAAGCGGCTGGACAACTGGCAAATAAAACCTCCACCCAAAAGTAAACCTACAAAGTACTAATGCCCTGCTATAACAACCCCTTCATTCCGGACACTGAACCAAACACAACTAGTTTTATCCTGCACAACATAAGAAAGAACAGCTTCCAGTTACTAGAAACCCTCAGAGAAGCAATCGATCGCCAAATGCATGCCGCGTTAATTCTTGAACCCCCCAATGAATCTTCAAAAGACGACAAAACAAGGCTTCCAACTATTTCAACCGAACACCGAATAAAGGCACAATCTGCTTTAAAAACCCCTATGCTCATCAGTTGGAAGTCATCAAATGCTCAGAATTATTTGCTATTTTGAAGCTGACCCTCACAAACCTAAGACCTATTCTAATTATTGCGATCTATAGAAGACATACATCAGTTACTCGACCTACTAGATTAAGTTTGGAAGGAAGACGCCTCGTCTGACTCAAGCGTAATCCTATGGGGAGACTTCAATGCCTATCATTGGCTTTGGGAACACAAACCCCCTGATAAGGCCGGTCATCAACTATACGATTTCATAACTGAAAAGAATCTTACCCTTCTAAACAAATGGAACACCCCCACTTTTTCAAATGAACGTGGCGATTCATCTACGCTTGACCTAGCCTTCACCTCCTCAGAAATTTGCCACTTAGTTAACCTCAGGGTTATCGACAACTCAACTTTACCAAACTTATCCGATCACAACGCACTCAAAATTGACATAAAGGTATCTATAAAAGAATTCAAAAGGCAAGTCTGGAAGTATAAAGCGGCAAACTGGCCTCTTTTAAACAAAACCCTCTCCCAAGAAATCGCTAAACACCGAGAACCCTTTTCCAACCTAGATACTCCTGAAAAACTGGACTTGGCAGTTAAAGTGATAACCGAAAACCTAAAAATGACAACAGAAGAGAACATCCCCAAAATAACTTTATCCTTGGGAAAAAACCCATGGTGGTCAAAAGAGCTTCATACTCTGAGGAAGGAAGTCGCAGCCTGAGGAGCTATAAAACAGTCCCTTCAGCTCTAAATGAAAGAACATGGAAAGACTTAAGAAACCTTTATACTTCGAAATGCAGACAATCACGCATAATTTATTGGACATCTAAACTAAATACTCCCGACCAGCGAATACTCAGGGCCCTTGACCGCAGAACACGAATGAATGCGCATAAAAACTCTGTCGATCAGTTAAAAGACGATTACGGACAACCTTTCACAAACCAACGGGACAAATTAAATTACCTCGCGACAAAGATGTTAGACATTCAAACCCTAAATAACACCACACAAACAAAAAGACAAAAACCAAGACCTAACAAACAACTCAGACTCATCCCAACTCCCTTAACGAGACAGAGAAACCAAAGTTTGTGCACGCTCGAACAAGTTACAGAACTGGTAAAAAACCTTCACCCCCTTAAAGCCCCTGGTGAAGATGGATTCCAACCGATAGTTATTAAGAATACATGGAAAACCATTGGAAGCTACATTACGAACATCTTCAATGCTAGCTTACAACTCTGTTATTTTCCTAAAGCATGGAAAGTAGCCAAAATCCTCCCTATCCCCAAACCAGGGAAAGATGACTATACTTCACACAAGAGCTTCCGTCCCATTGCCCTTCTCTCTCATCTGTGCAAGATGTTGGAAAAAATAGTGTCTAACAAAATCAAGTGGCACCTAGAATCAATGAACCTGCTCTCCCCGTGCCAATGGGGTTTTCGCCCCAACAGTTATACAGTAACTGCTATGATGAACTTTGCGGATTCTGTACTTAACGGATTAGACAAAGGAAAAGTAACTTCTGCTTTACTTCTCAACATTGAAGGAGCATTCAACAATGTTATGCATGAGAAGCTCCTTGTGAAAGAGTGAAGTCAATGTAAAAATCCTTGAAAGAGCTCTAAAAGCACTAGCAAAATGGAGGGGAAATCTCAGTTTCTTTTTTTCGAAAAATAAAACGGAACTTATACACTTTTCGAGGAAAAGGTACGAAAGTACGACTCAGCTCAGATGGGGAGAAGACATTTTGACACCAAAGTCGGAAGTAAGATACCTGGGACTTAGGATGGATTCCAGACTCAACTGGTCTAAACAAGCGGCCTTCCTAGCCGCTGAAGGCAGCTTCGTTCTTTTCAGACTTCGTTCACTCATAAAGTATCTTCCCACCATTCAAGAGAATCAACTTCGCTCCCTCACTCTCAGCTTGCTATATTCTAAGTTACTCTATGGACTACCTGCTTGGACCTCCTCAAGATTTATGAATCTTCCTCCTGTGCGATCGCTACACAGGCAAGCCCTCCTACTAATCACCGGCGCCCTTAAAACCACTCCTACATCAGCACTTGAAGTAGAAGCGGACATCCCCCCCCCCCCTCGACCTCCTCTCTCTTGGAAGAATCCTGAAATTCAGTCATAACTACGAGACCCCAGACGCCAATCCCCCCAAACACAAACGCTACGCTTCATGCTCCTACCTAATTGAATCCTTAAAGACCAATAACCCTCTCTCTGAAAATCCCAAAGATATTGGGGAAAACATACGTCTCCTGATAATGAAGAAATGGAAGGAAAGATGGGCCAACTTAGACTCCCCCTTACATGACTTACAGATTTCCCCTTCATTACGACCCATATTCAAAGACAACCAAGACAGAATAACTCTTTCCAGGATGATCAAGCTAATAACTCTTCACTTCCCGACCAAGACATTCCTACATTGCATAAAGAAAACACAGGACTCACTTTGCATTTGCAACCACTACTCAAGACAGGACCTCAGACACATATTTTTCCACTGCAGACTTCTCAACAGAACTAAAGCTATCTTACTAAGAGACCTTCTCAGACTTCAAATTCACTTTAACCCACAGACAATACTGACAAATCCAAGCGCATTTAAAGCAATAAAGACCTTCACAAATTCTGCCTTATCTATCTTTCAACCGAAGGTCCGATAGGGTCCCCTAACCGATCGTAACGCCAAGAATGAATACTATAGGAATGAATGTTCTATATAGTATATAATGAATGAATGCTCAATGAATAAATGCTCTATGAAAATGACGCCATGAATAAATGCATGTATGAATGCTCTATTCTTCAGAAAACGCATGCTTGCATGTATGGGTGTACAAAAATTAATAAGATGCTGTAACTGCTGTAAGATGCTGTAACTTGTAACTGCTGTAACTGCTGTAAGATGATGTAAGATGCTGTAACTTCAATTATAATACAAAGACGGCAATGAGCAGGGCTCACGCCGTGATTATAAAAAAAAACTAACCTAACCTAACCAAACCTATAACCTAACTGTTATAATTGCTGTATACTAGATGGAGCTGGCATCGCACCTTTGTTGCCAACCTCAACAATTCAAACAGTTCAGTTCCTGCCTTCCACCTAGAAAGTTCCTGCACCTCACTACCCTTCGTATATAACAAATTTTGGCGACGAGGATGGGATTTCTGTGAAAGGATTC
>RJJA01000597.1:0-16301 GCA_003724045.1 Lepidurus arcticus | reverse complement strand
CCTGCCGGGCCGAGACCCGCGCATGAGAGCCTTTGGGCAAGTTTCGGGTCGGCTTCGAAGTCGAGAGCCCATCCCCTGGTAATGAGACCGAACACGGCGGTTCCGACTATGCGGGTGACGCTTCCTACATTGCGTTCAGCGGAGCCCGCATGTCCGGCGCGAAGAAAAAGTCCCTTTTTTGAGATTGAGCGTGTAAATTAACCAAAGCACTTACAGACTTGTTTAAGCATTCAAAATAAAGGCGACGATGATGTACCTATGAGAACCGGGATCGATTTTGAATGCGCTCATAGATAAAGGCGCCAGGCCTCCGGCCAACTGTCCGGCCCGCGTTACAAGGATAGGAAAATTTGAAATTTGTCGGAAAGGGGCGGAGCCTAAACCTTGAAATAATTAATTACTCGGTTAATATGCATAATTTACATAGGGGTTCTTCAGCCAGAACATGTAGTTTTGTCTCTTCTATAACATATAGAAGAGACAGATTTTTTTCATTTTGAAACATTACTCCCCCTTTCGATTTTACCGTTACCGCGCGGTACTTTCAAAGGGTTGCGGTAATGCGGTACTTGCGGTAATTTTAAAATTAGCGCGATAGAATACTGCGGTAAAATATTTTACCGCGGTAATTACCGCGGTAATGGGAGTAGCGCGGTATAACAACCCTGTTCGAAACTCAGTTTCCAGGTGTACGAATGTTAAAAAAAATGGTGTAGCCCTGACAAATTGCAGAGTTACAAGGGCTATAAATAGGCTACAATGCTACAAACCACGGTTACAAAATTTAAAGTTTCAAAGCTACACATATTATAAATATGCCAATTTTTCACATTTTCATATCCGTATAATATTGGGGGACAGCTGGCTGGAGGCCTAGCGACTTTGCCTATGAGTCCGAGACCCGCGCCAGAGAGCCTTTGGGCAAGTTTCGGA
The DNA here is from genome assembly GCA_003724045.1 of Lepidurus arcticus. Taxonomy (NCBI): domain Eukaryota; kingdom Metazoa; phylum Arthropoda; class Branchiopoda; order Notostraca; family Triopsidae; genus Lepidurus; species Lepidurus arcticus. The sequence goes on along the minus strand of RJJA01000597.1, from coordinate 15,368 downwards.
GCGGAGAAAATTGAATATTGGAATATTGGTTTTGCTTTGTGTCTTACTTTGTCTTTTTGTTTGTTTACCTGAGCTACTTGTAAAAGCAGTAAGCAAAACCAAACTATTCACGGAAAACAGTTTGTTGTTGTTTGTTTACCTTAACTTAAATGTACTCAAAATGACGGATTTCGCCAACTCTTGCCGCGAGAGGCGTAATTTAGCAAAAGGTCTATACAGTAACAAAATACCAGTATTAAAGGGGGAGTAAGGTTTCGAAAAGAAAAAATATGTGTTATAAAAGAGACCAAACTACATGTTCTGGCTGAAAACCCCCTATGTCAATTATGCATATTGACCAAGTAATTAATTATTTAGCGGTTTAAGCTCCGCCCCTTTCCGCCAAATTTCAAATTTTCCTATGCTTATAACACTGGGGACAGTTGACCGGAGACCTAGCGCCTTTATCTACGCACGCATTCAAAATAGATCCCGGTTACCATACGGATGGCATGAGGCAAGTCTGTAGGCGCTTTGGTTAATTGACAAGCTCAATCACAAAAACGACGTTTTCTTCGCGCCATCGCGGGATTGCCGTCCTGCCGGGCCGAGACCCGCGCATGAGAGCCTTTGGGCAAGTTTCGGGTGAAGTCGAGAGCCTATCCCCTGGCAATGGGACCGAACGCGGCGGTTCCGACTAAGCGGGTAATGCTTCCTACATGGCGTTCAGCGGAGCCCGCAAGTGGCGGCGCGAAGAAAAAGTCATTCTTTTAGATTGAACGTGTAAATTCAAATGGCCACTAGATGACCTGATATCGGTAAATTTTCTCGAAAAAATCGAGCAGATCACTGCAATTTAGGGACAACGCCGATCAGATCAAAAATGGCCGGTTGATCTGATATGATCTAATCTTTTTAAAAAGATCCAGAACACTGATTACAAGTGAATCTAGAGGTTTTCTGGAGGCTTTGGCAACGCAGCTAAAGGTTCCCAATTTGAAAAAGTGGAAGCGATGCACAGCCCTTAGGCGTTCTGCACATGCATGGCGGACGAGCGGCTAGGTGGTGGGTGTTTTTCTTGAGCGTTATAATTAGAACTTCTAAGATTCCCATGCTTATACAATAAGGTAAGTTTAATACGTTATATAATGTAACCTAAATAGTACACATATTACCGAATCTATGTTTAATTCCTTCTTCACTGTGATGGCCTCAATTTTTTTCATGTCAAAATTAAAAAGTTATATGGATAACTATTTTAACGTTTGGCTTTGCTTTAATCTTCCGTAAGCAAAGTTTGTTCTCATTGTTGTCCTAATTTACATTTTTTAGGTCACAAGCCGCCGTTTGTGGATTGAAACCCCTACAATTTTACACCAGTTGAAGCCCATAGGTGCTGAATCATGTCTGGGTTAGATAACTTTTGTGGATCTCCCCTTTGGGTAAGCCAGAAATCTCTCAGACTTAGTTTCAATTAATTATCTTGCAAATCTGTAAATCATTTCCGCGTTTTGAGAATGTCGTCTGGTCATAATTGCTCTATATTTGATCTCGCAACGTCAGTCAAGGATCAATGGTTCTTATTGTTAATCACAAACTGATAAGTGTGTTATATATGACACAACAAAAACTACGGTTTCCCTCCCTTTAGAAATCTTGCGATGAATGGAAACTTCTAGGCCTGGTTTATGTTCGAAAAAGAACGCACAAAGTTATCTCCACATCTTAGTCACTTCATTCTGCTGTCTATTTCAAACGATACTATTTATTTTGTCTTTTCTTAAAATATTGTAACTAGTTTTCGAGTCCCATTTGTCCTTCTTTCCTGCTCTAGACTACTACGGCGTCGGCCTAACATTGGGGGGGGGGCGTATCACAGAGAGTAAACAAAAAAGGAAAAAAGCTTCTGCTCACCATGACACAGCACTTTCCTGTGCAGCTTTCAAGATTTGAAGTGAAAAATCCTGTTATCTCTTGTTGTCACCCGACGATTCATAGACTTTTAATCATTTCCGCAGCATTTTCCCCGTTGGAAATCGGAAATGCATACTAAAATACTAAGATGACAAAGAATTGTGGTTCCATTAAATCCAACTATTTTATTTTAGTCAACTAACTGAATATCGAAATACATTATTGTTTCGAATATATAAAATAAATGCTTAATAATTTACTTACAATGTTTGTGTATATTTAGGACGCGAATTTAACTTGGAACACGGACGTACCGGATTTTACGACATGTTTTCAGCAAACCGTCTTAGTATGGATTCCGTGCGGGTTCTTATGGCTTTTCACCCCTTTAGAAGCCTTTTTCCTTTTAACAAGCAAATCCAGATATATCCCGTGGACTGGACTCAATATAGCCAAAACTGTAAATAATATCGAATAACATAACTTAAGGTTTTGTTAAAGCAAAAGACACAATTCAAAGAATTTCTCCCCTTTCCGCAGGTTTTAAATCTATTGCTGGTATTATTAATGGTTGCGGATTTGGCATTCGCGATCCATCAGAATAATATGGGCAAAGATGTGTTTCCCGTGTCTTATTTCACGCCCGTCATCAAAATTGCCACTTTTGTAATATTTATATTTATAAAACATCTTTTAGACTTAAATTAATGTATTTTTATTAAGGTTCTCGCACTTTCGCTTTTGTTGATTAACAAACAGCGGGGAATTCGGTCCTCCGGCATTCTGTTTTTGTTCTGGCTCCTTCTGGCTGTTGTCGGGGTGATTACGTATCGCTCAAAGCTTTTGAATCCGTACAGTGTAAGAAGAAAACTCAACTAATTAAACTTGCGGTGGCATTTAATCTCGGGTTTCGCTTTAGATGGCAGATGATGAAGTGTTTCCTTTCGTCACTTACATGATTTACTACCCTTTTGTCGTCGCTATGCTGTTTATCAGCTGTTTTTCTGATGCCATTCCTCAATACCAGGGTAGCAACGTGAAAACAGAAGTAACTTAGCTTAAAATAACAACTTTAGATCAATTAATGGAATGAATCTGATTTTTTTCTTAAGAATCCTTGCCCGCAAGAAGGAGCATCGTTTCTTTCGTACATAACTTACGCATGGTATGACTCTATGGCATGGAAAGGGTACAGAAAAGCGTTGGAAATGAGCGATCTATGGGATTTAAACAACGAAGATGTCTCTGCGACCGTCGTCCCTGTTTTTGACAAGTACTGGGAAGCTTCAGTCATGAAGAAAGCCCAGTAAGTGCCTGAACAGACCTTCAAGTCTTCATTAAAAAGCGTCTTTTCGCATTCCTACGTGTATTTTATAGTTCTTTTTTTTTTAACTATTTGTAGGGTTTCGGATCCTAAAGCTGCATTCAACCGTCACAAAGGGGTCGAGCTTAAAGAAGGGGCTAAAACGAAGAAACACATATCTATTTTACCAGCTTTGTGCAAGGCATTTGGGCCAGCCTTCTTTGCGGGCGCTTTATTGAAGCTAGTGCAAGATCTGTTGACCTTTGTCAGTCCTCAAGTTCTTAAGTAAGCTCAATTCTTTTTTAAAATTTTCGTTAAATGGAAAGGAAATTGGCTATTAATCGAATTTGATGTTATTAGAGCGTTGATCAGCTTCGTTTCGAGCGATGAGGAGCAATGGAAGGGCTTTCTGTACGCGGGGATATTGACGGTTACGGCTATAGTACAAACAATGTTCTTGAGTCAGTATTTCCAAAAGATGTTTGTCATCGGAATGCGAATCCGAACTGCTATCGTCTCTGCCGTGTATCGAAAGGTAATTTTCCCATTAAAAAATTATAATTTGAGTAATGAGTGTCTTCATTTGGATGTTTTAGGCGTTAAAGATTTCCAATAATGCAAGGAAAGAGTCAACAGTAGGCGAAATTGTGAATTTGATGGCCGTAGACGCGCAAAGATTCATGGATTTGACCACTTACCTGAACATGATTTGGTCCGCCCCCCTGCAAATTGCTTTAGCTTTATATTTCTTATGGAATCTACTAGGTACGTCTTTAGAAACCATTTGTTTCCTTGATGTGTGTTTTAAAAAGCGCTCAAATAGTTTAGAATCGTAATTTGAACGGAGTTCTGGTGGTTTTTTTCGGTTCAAATAGGTCCTTCGGTATTGGCGGGTTTGGTAGTGATGATTCTACTGATTCCCATCAATGGTGTGATCGCTAATCAGACCAAAAAGTTGCAAGTGACCCAAATGAAGTACAAGGACAAGCGTGTCAAGATTATGAACGAAATTTTGAGTGGAATTAAGGCAATTTCATCATTTCCTTTTCTAGTTGCAAATTAAGCTAATGATGGCATTTTACTGCAGGTTTTGAAGCTTTACGCATGGGAACCCTCGTTCCAGCATCAAGTGGAGGAAATTCGTGAGCAAGAAATTCAAGTTTTGAAGCAAGCAGCGTATTTGAGTGCAGGAACCTCATTTATTTGGACTTGTGCCCCGTTTTTGGTAACCTTTCTATAGATTTACTCTTTTAAACCAATTTTTAACTATTTTAACATTTTTAACAAGTGTGGTTGGGTTTTTTAACCAAATTGGCATGATTTAGGTATCACTTTTCACCTTCATGATCTACGTACTTTCGTCCCCTGATCATATTTTGGACGCCGAGAAAGCCTTCGTCTCCTTAACCTTGTTTAACATTATGAGGTTCTTCATTCAGATTCTCATAACCTCAAACCTCTGGTTCTTAAAACTAATATTGCGTCTTGTAGGTACCCAATGTCACTTCTTCCAATGCTAATCGTCTTCATTGTTCAGGTTTAGATACGGAATTTTCTTAATTCGCCGGTTTGTCTTTGCAAACTTCTTTCGACTTTCCCGTTTCTGTTTGTTTTTGTTGATTGTGAGGGGGCAAATTGTCGTTGTTGTTGCTCGCGTCTTCAATGTTTTGTCCATTTTCTTGTCCTTTTCATTCAGGTTTCTGTTGTGACGTTCGCAACGTATGTCTTGTCTTCAGAAGAACACGTGCTGGACTCGGAAACGGCCTTCGTGGCGTTAGCCCTGTTCAATTTGCTACGTTTCCCACTCAGTATGCTACCCATGTGCTTAACGTCCATCATCTCGGTAAGTTTCGCTTCCTTTCGTTTCAAATCTTGGTCGCTAATGGGGCTTTTTTCATGTATCTTATTTAGTTTACTTAAATGCGATTTTTTTCATATTTATTTGGGATTATTTACAGGCCAGTGTTTCGTTAAAACGCATGAATAAGTTCATGAACGCTGAAGAACTCGATGATGAAGCCGTCGTCCGTGATAAAACGTCTCGTAAGTTATCCTCGCTTACTATTTTCTATTTCTGAACTGCTAATAGCTAATTGAACACCATTTCTTTTGCAAAATTGAGCACGAAAAATAGTTTTGACGAATTTTTTTTGGGTTCCTGTAATGCGAAGTAACATTTTAGCTATTAAAGAACGAATTTCCAAAACAATCAAATCACTGACTTGATTATTCCCGTCCTTACCTGCAGTATTTTGTATGTTAAAAATTCGTGAGCAGTTCTTCAGAAAAATTATTTAGCTAATTATTTTAAAAATCTATCTTAAATTAATATGTCTATCTTAAATTAATATTACTTAGAAATTGTACTTTTTCTTCTATTTTCTAAAGTTTGATTAATGTGATTTGTTTCGATGTTTTGCACTAGTGACTCATATATTTTGTTTTTTAATTGTCTAGCCCATCCCGTGGTGGTGGAGCATGCTAGTTTTGCCTGGAGCCCTGACGACCCGCCTACTTTGAAAAATATCAACGTCAAAGTGGAAGACAAGTCTTTGGTAGCAGTAGTAGGCCAAGTTGGTGCAGGCAAATCTTCTCTGATTTCGGCGTTTTTAGGGGAAATGGAGAAGTTGTCTGGCAAAGTCGTTACTCGCGTAAGTTTCCCTTAAAGAATCTGAATTTGACTTCAAATTTCGCTTGATTTCTTTTTTTCATTAGGGGCGCATTGCTTATGTGCCACAGCAAGCTTGGATCCAAAATACGACCTTAAAAGACAATATTCTCTTCGGAAGAAGCTGCGACCCGGTGTTATACGAATCAGTGATCGACGCCTGCGCTTTGAAACCCGATCTGGCCATGTTACCTGGCGGCGATGCTACTGAAATCGGCGAAAAGGTAACGTTTTAGTATTATTTGCTAACTTTTCACGTCAGGGCAATTTTAGGGAGATGTTTAGTTGAATAATTGAGGTTATTGGACTAATTTGGAATGTTTTTGGGGGGGGGATCTTGTTGTAGGGAATTAACTTGAGTGGAGGGCAGAAACAACGTGTAAGCTTGGCGCGTGCTGTGTACAGCGATTTGGATGTTTATTTCCTGGACGACCCGCTCAGTGCTGTTGATAGTCATGTGGGGAAGCATATTTTCGAGCGAGTTATTGGCCCTACAGGCTTATTGAAGAACAAGGTATATTCTGGGACTTAAGAATTAAACCTGGGAGCAAGTTTAGTTATTTTATGGTATTTTAGACAAGGGTTTTGGTCACTCATGGAATCACATACCTCCCTCAAGTTGACAACATAGTTGTGCTAAAAGACGGCGAAGTTTCTGAATCTGGCTCTTATAAACAACTCTTGGATCATAAGGGCGCCTTTGCCGAGTTTTTATTGACTCATTTACAAGAAACTAACGAAGAAGCTGAAGAAGGTATATAAGGCTTTTTTGTTCTTTAGTAAATTTAATTATTGTTATTTTTTAAATGTTGGTTCAGAATTGAGCGAGATTAAACAGCAATTGGAAAGCGCCATTGGCAAAGAAGAATTTGCGAGACAACTTTCCCGCCAAAAATCCCAACGTTCAGACAGCGAATCAGGATCTCCAGAAAAATCCTTGTAATTTATTTTAAACTTCGTTAATAATTCTTAGGCATTGCTAGTTCTAAATTTTACTTTGATATCGTTAGTGACTTGAGTGGCTCAAAGGAAAACGTTGACGATCACGAGAGGAACGGCAGTATACGTAGACGGAGAAGTTCCAGCCAAAAAGAGAAAAGTCCTGAGCCTTCTGCGTTGCCCCAGGCTGTTGGACAAAAGCTAATTGAAGTCGAAAAGGCTGAAACGGGCAAAGTAACTAGACATTTTTCAATTTTCTTCTCTTTCAAATCTCTTTTTATTCAAACCAATCGATATTTAACCTTCTTTTACGTTTCTTTAGGTGAAATCTGGAGTCTACGTATACTACTTAAAGGCGGTGGGGGGTTGGCTTTCCTTTTGGACATTGTTCCTCTACGCGGTCTTTCAAGCCTTCTCTGTGGGTGGAAACGTATGGCTTTCGGTTTGGTCCAACGCCAACGCAACGCAACAAAACGACGAACGTGATTTCTACTTGGGAGTTTATGGCGGCTTAGGCATTGGACAAGGTAAAAAGTCAAACTTTTTAAACGATTTTCTTGTATTGCAAGTATGTAGTCTGGTTTGTGTCTTGCTTTGCATGCAAACTTTCCTCTGTCCGCTTAATCTGCTTTGTGACGGTTTGCTGAGAAAAACCAGAAAAATGGGGGGGGAAATGTAGTCTAGAGGCGAAAGAAGAGACACTTAGCATAATTTGCCCCACTTTGTAGCCTTGTTCGTGGCCATAGCTACCATCGTAATGGCACTGGGATTCCTCTTGGCCTCTGCTATGTTGCACAATCAAATGCTCGCGCGTAGTCTTCGGAATCCCATGTCTTTCTTCGACACCACGCCCATTGGGCGGATCGTCAATCGATTTGCCAAGGATGTAGACACTGTGGATAACACCATCCCTTCCACTCTTCGCTCTTGGCTCAACTGCCTTTACTCGGTAGGGGGTTTTCTATTTCGTTTTACACACACACAAAATCGTTTATTTAAAAAAAAATCGTCACGTTTTCATTTCCCATCGAATTTAACTTCTTTGTTGAACTTTTAGTTAGGCAGTAAGTGCTGCAAGCTTTTAGGCAAACGAAACTGAGGGTGACGGAAATTCTTCAGTTATTTTGCATTGCCTTGCCACATATGACTCACTTTTCTTGCGCATAATTCAAGTTTCGTGTGATTTTTCGCATGGGAATTTTAGGTTGCAATATTTTGGTTTAGTCATGTGTCTGTCATTTTATTCGTTTTCTGTCCGTGTGTAGCGTCCTGCGTCATGGTGGGCACTGTGCTCATGTCATTGGCCACGTTGAAAGCCGGATTTGTGTTGCATTCCCGAATGTTTGGCCATATTATGCGCAATCCGACTACTTTTTTTGACACTACGCCTGCCGGTCGGATCTTAAACCGAGTTAGCAAAGATGTGGACACACTAGATAACACCCTCAATTTCGTTCTCCGCGGTTGGATTACCACTTTTTACCAAGTACCGGCAATTTATTCGTACTTCTCCGGATGCGAAAGAAACAGTTTTGCTGGCGTTTTTACCCCCTGCGGTCTGGTTTTTTTGTAGTTTTTAGTTGCCCTCTTCTTTCCTTATTTGTGTGGGACTTTTTTAACACCAAATGCTACCTAAAAGACTGCATAAAAACGAAACAGAAAATCTAGTTTCCGAATATGTAGGTTTCGCCTTTATGCGAGTTACGTTAACCGAGATATGGCCGAGAAAACTTCGCGTGACGTCATGAAATGGTTACCAAAGGAGTTGCGCGAACTTATAAACGCCATAACTCGTAAATGTTTATACGCAAAAATTCGAAAAAAAATCTATAGTAATCTATTTTTTATGAGTTGAGAAGAAAAGCTTTTAGGTGGCTGTTGCGTTTTAATTTTTTGTAAGGCAATTGCGTTTTTTGTGTGTGGTTGATTGTGCTAAACATCCGTTATTTTTCAATTCGCGTGTGTTTGTTGCAGCTGTTGTGGGCTACATGGAAGTAGTTCCTTATTTGGGTTGTGCTGCCGCTTCCAGATTGCTTCATCGCCAAGCTTTCGGGCATATCTTGCGTTCGCCCATGTGGTTCTTTGATACGAACCCCATTGGGCGAATCCTGGGCCGCTTTTCCAAAGATTTCGAGTCCGTGGATTCCAAATTACCCATGGTTTTCATGGATTGGCTCTTTTGTTTCTATGATGTGAGGACCGCAGGCTCAAAGAACGCTGGCAGAATTCTGTTTTACTTTACGATCCTTATTTTATAATAATTCCTTTTTGCGGAAGATTTTTTTTAATTCAGTCTCATCAGTTTCGTTTTTTTTTTTTTTAATTACTGTTTATTTATATTATAATATGTACCAATAACGAGATATTTACCCTAGGTGGTTGCCACAGTGCTCGTTATTAGCTATAGTACGCCAATTTTCTTGACCATTGTATTGCCCATTGGAGTAGTGTACTACTTCATGCAACATTTCTACGTTGCCACGTCTAGACAGTTGAAACGGTTAGAATCCGTATCTAGGTCCCCTATTTATTCACATTTCGGGGAAACCATCACAGGTAACTAACGAATTAATAGTCCCAAAATGAGTAAAAATTCTTCGTTAATCAATTTTTTTTTTATCTGGCTACATTAGGAGCGCATGTTATTCGAGCATATGGCCAACAGCAGAGGTTTATGCAAGAATCAGAACATCGAGTTGACGTGAATCAGATTTGCTACTACCCCAGCATTATTGCCAACAGGTTTGTTTTTTTCTAGTAGGTTTTATTTTTGTAACGTTTCGTGTAGATGGTTGTCTGTACGTTTGGAAACGATGGGCAATTTTGTTGTTTTCTTTGCTGCTTTGTTCGCCGTTTTGGGCCGCGACACTTTAGATCCTGGCACTGTTGGACTCTCGATTAGCTACGCGCTTAACGTAAGTTGTTTTCTGTCACAAATTAACTACTTTTTTAACACAATTGTGATAGTAGTGTAAGAATGCTGTTCTAATGGCTTTGGTATAGGTTACCCAAGTTTTGAACTGGTTTATGCGCATGACTTCCGAAGTCGAGACCAATATCGTAGCTGTGGAACGTATCAAGGAATACACAGAAACTCCTCAAGTAAAAGCATTTAATTAAATTTCAGTGGTTCTGTATTTATATGTAATTTTTAAAAAAAATCTTATTGTTTTATCTTAAAGTTTATTGGAAACTTTTTTGTAATCACAATTTTGAAGCCTTTTTAAAGTTTTCGTGCTAAATTGTCATGGAAACTTGATTAGGAAGCTGACTGGGAGATTCCTGACCACAAACCAGCACCCGAATGGCCTGAAACTGGGCGTGTCGAGTTCAAGAATTACCAGCTGAGATACCGCGAAGGATTAGATTTGGTTCTAAAAGGAATTTCTTGCGAAGTCGAAGGAGGAGAAAAGGTACACTTGAAAAATTATTAGTTTCGAAATATTTTTCCATAAATCTAACTGTGGATTTGTAGATTGGAATTGTGGGACGAACTGGAGCTGGCAAGTCTTCCCTGACTTTGGGCTTGTTCCGTTTGATTGAAGCTGCCGGAGGATCAATTCTGATTGATGGCCTAGATATTGCTACTATTGGATTGCATTCGTTGAGATCACGTTTAACCATTATTCCTCAGGTTAGACATGGAATTCGACAAAAATCGGTTTTTAATTACTTTCGTCATTTTTTGTGACGAACTCTTAACAGTTCGTTGTTGTTGGTTCGTAACAACAACTCGAACTCGAAATTTCAAGGACTTTTCTTGAATTGTAAAGGATTTTAAGTTATCTCTCGTGTGATTTTTTGGAATTTTGAACTTTTCTTGAATGTTAGTTGATTCTAGTGTAATTTTAAGCTAGATTGGTCTAATTCTGACCTTATCTGGAGTTTTACATTATATTTCAGGAATTACTTAATTGGTGTTCATTTCTTTAGGATCCCGTTTTGTTTTCGGGAACCTTGCGTTTGAACTTGGATCCTTTCAATAAGTACGGCGACGATGAAGTGTGGCGCGTTTTGGAACACGCCCACTTGAAAGCGTTCGTGAAAGGCTTAGCTGCTGGTTTGGAACATGAAGTTTCAGAAGGAGGCGAAAACTTGAGGTATATTATTGAATTTCAAGTCATGTTTCAGGTTACCAATATGAGTATGTGTTTGTAGTGTGGGTCAAAGACAGCTGATTTGCTTAGCACGCGCGCTTTTGAGGAAAACCAAAGTTTTGGTGCTGGACGAGGCTACAGCCGCCGTTGATCTGGAAACAGACGACTTGATCCAAGCCACAATCCGCAAAGAGTTTGTCGATTGTACCGTACTAACCATTGCCCACCGCCTTAATACCATTATGGACAGTACCAGGTAAATTTTACTGGGATACATTTAAAATTCTAAATAGCAGAAAATATATTTTAGATATTTGTCTCCTTTATTTACTGTTTCTAATTCATTTTATTGTACTTTTAGGGTGTTGGTGTTGGATAAGGGAGAGGTTAAAGAGTTTGAAAGTCCCAGTAACCTGCTAGCTAATAAAAAATCCATTTTCTACGGTATGGCCAGAGATGCAGGATTAGTTTAGCGTTTGTATCCACTGTCGGATTTATTTTGTCTATGGAAAAAGCTTTTGACAAGGAGAAGCATATGACGCGATGTGTTCATTCATTTATATTTTGTTTACAACTTCCTTGCTTCTTGGGGAAATGCTAAATTAAAATGAAAAATAATGTTTTCTATGTCCAGTGTACTACTGTTTAGCGTATTACCCAAGAATATAGACAGAATAACTCGGTTAGGAGAGGTTTTTTATATTTAAGGCTTATTCTTAAGGATATAATGTAGGTAAAAGCTGTAAGATAATCACAAAAGTGAGTTGGTAAAAAGGTTCGAACGTTTCCGACACCTTAACTTCGGAGCGTCTTTTCATTGTTGCCTTGGGAATGCCACAATGCGGTAATCATGAAAGCAGCAAAGTAACACTGACAGTGATTGTGGCATTCGATATTCTTGACGCTATCATGACTTGCTTGTTGCTTCCATTCGCTATGGAGGCTTTTTTTAGATTTCATAGTTAACGAAACTCGATGAAGTAAAAGTAACTGAAAAATCTTAACGCTCCAAAGATTATTTTAATCAACGTTTATTAAATAGTGAACCGAAAACCATTAGAGATCATCATATGAAGCGAACTTATTCTGGTTTTCGTCCATCACAACACAGCAGCGGAGAGCAAAGGGTGCGAGATGAGCAGATTGTTTCTGTTACTGTCCCTCAATATAGTCTATATAGTCAGAGAAGAAGGTTTGGTTTCGGTACCAGTTCCCAAACGATCTTACTTGTAATGGAAGAGGTAAAGCCTGAAAATATTTCGATTATTCAAACACTCGGTCCAGTTAACCAATGGGAAGTGTGGATATTGGTGACGTTTTATAGCACCATGTTGCTTTGCAGCATTTTTTTTAACTCCACAATTCTGTGCATTTTGAAATAGAAACTACCACACAATGACGGATGGACCGTCACTAACCGTTTGATTGCGTGCCAATCAGTGTCTGGGCTTGAAATGGCCAGTATTTCGGTACCAATGTACTTACCTTACATGGTAGTGAGTGGTCGTCGAGATCCGCTATTGTGTACTTTATACGAATGGCATACCTTTTACCTCTACTGCGTGACCGACGCTATGATCCTAGTACTCGGGTATCTCCGGTACGCGTACGTTTTCCATTACCGGCAACATCAGCATCTCAGCGAAAAGACCATCTTAATCGCTGCGTTGTTCATGCCAGTACGGTCAATGAGTGTTCGATATTGGCTTGAACACCCAGAAGACCATGGAATTCGCATTTCTCTTTGTGCTACACAATTTACTACCGCATACAAAAGCCACTGGGCCATTTTCATTAGTCCACACGTAACAAACACGACCCTTATTTTTGTCTATTGGAATATCTTACGTCGACTTCGAATAAATTCTCCTGGAGCAATACCTCGTTTTGTCTACAGAAAGAAAGTGAATCTGATCGATGCAAAAACCTCCGCCATGACCCTCGTCATCTTGGAAGTTTCTGTTCTTCTAACGCAGATATGGAATATAGTTGATCGAACAATCCTTCCTGAGACATTATACAGATACCTTTGTCAAGAATTATCATTAATCTTTTTCTACTCCCAACATTGTATACCAACGGTTTTGTACTATATGAGCCGAAAAGAGATTCGCAATAGCTTGTGGGATATTGGGAAGGAGATCTTCAAGTATTGTAGGCCAAGTTACCGAGTGACAACTGCGTCACATGATATCTTTGCGATCCAACATATTTCGTCTCGCATTTAAATACATTATTTGATTGACACCGTGATTGGTCCTCCCATCGTCATAAACCACAACAAAGAGTTTCACAACAGAAAAGGGAATGTGAAACAGTATATACTGCAGAACATACTTTTGCATTGATATGGCCTTCAACTATTAATTACTTTTTGTTTATTTAAACAGTGATATAGTGACCCACGAACCATCACAGTTGTAACTCTGAGTGACTCCTTACAACCTACCGCGACCCTCAGCGTTACGTCGCCCTTCTGACCTAAATGGAAGAGCTCCGTCAAACAGGTCAGCTATGGCATATTGGCTGCAGACTCTTATATGGACAACTCTAGTGGTGAGCTTTTACCAGTTGAAGGTGAAATAAGGCGAAGATTGTCAATAGCTACTCGATCAAACACGTGATTAAAACCTCCATATGTGAAAACGAACTACAAGAAGATCAATTAGGTTTTAAACGAGCGTATAATTAGCAAAGAATTACGTGAAATTGGCTAGTTTCGTTAACCGGCATCGGTAAGATTACATTAATCCAATTGGTTTGATCGGGAGCCGACAAAACGTCGAAAGTGTTCATTTCGGAACCTTCAACGCCATATGATAACTATAAAGAAATAAAATTAATAAAAATCAAACAGAGAACAAAAAATTTAAACGCAGACAACGTGGCAGTATAAAATAGTCTTTAGAATTTTTTACGGTCTTTTTACAGCTTTTTAACTTTTTTTGTCTTTTTAATTATTTTTATCAAATGCTGTGTGATATTTACCTTAATTCCAGTTTGACCTTGCTCGGGAGACCAAGCAAAATAACTGTAAACCAAATTATCCCCTGGGTTTACATTAGCAGTAGCTTCGACAGTCGGGGAAACTTCACCGTTATAGCAATCCAAATGCTGTCCCCTAAGGTAATGCCAGCCAGAAGTCAGGACAGGTAGCGGAATCTCCAAAATTGGGTCGTAGCGTTCAATTAGCCATGCCCCTTTCCCAACTTGAGGGTTCGACTTCCATACGTGTCCAAACCCGAATTCGAAGTCGATATCCAAGTCACTAACCGCAAGGCAACCCCCCAAAAGTGCTGCGCAGAGAATAAGAACCAATTCTAAATTCATTTTCTGTGTTAATCTGATTCGTTAATCCGCAGAATTGATCCCTTTGCTTCCAACCAAGCTCATTATATACCAATTAGGAAGCCTCAAGATGTATTTCCTGTGAATCAGTCCAGCTGTCCTGCGAAAGATAACGTTTAGTAAAAACGACCGTGAAAATCGAAGTGGGTAAAGCCTTGAAGTTGAATTGTGTGAACATAACATTTACTGTAACCTGTATTACGTAATATTTGTTTCTCATAATAGGAGTGAAATCTTTAACCCCAACATTGTTATAATGAAACGTATTACATAACAAAAAAGAGCGAATACCCAGTTGTGATGACGTGTAATGGGAATTCCAATTCCCATAGAAGTTGGCTTTCGATTGGATTTTCCTTTAACTGCAGGTGGGTCTTATCAAAATGTGCTATTCGACTCTCGGGTTTTTCCATAAATATAACATTACATTTTTTCAAACGGTAATAGGCCATATAATCATAATTAGAAACGCATAATATTATAAAAAGGTTTAAAAAAGTGTAAAATTAAATTATTGCTAATAAATAAGTTCGATTGAAAACTAACGTCATGTTAGATTGAAAACTAACTAATAAAATAAAAGCTTTAATGATGATAATTTTCTGCAGCAAGAATAATCAAGGTTTTGTACAGTACATAGTATGTATGTTTCAAACCTATTATATAGCCTACAGTGATTTTGTGCTCTATTGAAGCAAATACTACATTCTGCGAACTTCTGGGACCCCTTTCTGAGATGAATGAAGGCAATAACGATTGGATGATTAAAGTACACTCTCCGCTTAAGTCGAACGGCCCGGGACTGGACAGAAAACTTCGACTTATGCGGAGATTCGTCTTATAAGAACTTGCCTTATGACACCTTTTTGTGGACCTCATCAGAGCATGTTTCTTTAGTGTCCACTGGTGGAAAGAACTTCTTAAAACTGCTAGCCTTTCTTGTGACACACTTGTCCTTTTTTAGCAGTAATCATTGTACCTTTTACTGCCGTTACTTGATAAGGGTCAGGTTCGTGTGCAGGCTTCATTTTGTTGGGAAGGCGTTCTCTATCCTGTAACAACACCACATCTCCAAGTTTGAGATGTTTCGACTTCGCTTTGTTAGCACGGTCGGCATGGA
>RJJA01000596.1:12416-23417 GCA_003724045.1 Lepidurus arcticus | reverse complement strand
TTCTCATCAATTTTCGTTGATGAGAGTCGCTAAAATTTGAATTTTCTTTCACTCCACTAGCTGAAAAAAGAAGAATTCAATGACACACTAGTGTCATGTTTGACCCAGGGACACTTTACGTACGTATGTAACTAAATCCGGAGAACGTGTTGCTATATCATGGGAACTGTGCACCTTGAAACAAAACTTGTAACCAAACTTTAAAAGAAATTTAGCGATATAACTGAAAAATATCTTAGTACAAATATTTTGTTGGGCTGTGTCAAAAGATTTAGGTACATGGTTAACTTATTAAAGTTATTAAAATTGAAATAAATCATATATCTAAATCTTTTGACGCAGCCTACCAAGATAATTTCATTAAGAAATTTAGGGATTTTTAATGGCTTCATGGCCTTAACTAAAATACGTCGTTTAAGCTAGTTCAAGTCTAATCAGGCTTATTTTGAAAACAATTATTAAAATGCTAATTAAATAAAAGGAAATTACTGTTAAAGCAGGAGGGAAGTCATCATATCTAAGAGTTTTCTGTTTGGAAGGTCTCCAACTGGGAGCTGAAAGGTATTAATGGGATATGGATTCAAGGAGATTCAAGGATTTCGCATAGTATTATATTAGCATAGGAGAAAGTTGGGCTGGAACGAGAAGAAGAGATTCAAACTGTGTGGAAAGTTTATTAATGACCGTTTGTGTGCATCCACGACAGGTGGGTGATATGATCTCCGTGATTGACATGCCTCCGCCGGAAGAAAGCGTATGGTGGAGGGGTAAAAGGGGGTTCGATGTTGGGTTTTTCCCTTCGGATTGTGTGCGGTTGATTGGAGACAAAGTGCCCAAAGGCGTATCGCTAGTCCCGCCCACTAGTTCCTCACCGGTTTTATCCCACTCGGCGCCTTCGTCTTTGCCACCCTTTAATTCAGGGGGCGGAGCTTCGTCGATGTTGGCATCCGCGGCCGCCACCACAGCCGCCTCCGCCGCTACGGAAGGGGGCGTGGAACTAAAGAGACGGAGCAGCAGCTCTTTACAGTTACCTGCTAAACCGGTGCTGCGCAAGCATGGCAAACTCATTTCCTTTTTTCGGTAAGTTTTCTATTGGTCTAAAAAAAAGAGGAAAAACATTTACAGCATATGTTGTTTTTTTAATGGGGATGAGCGGGGGTTTCCTGTGCCAACTGGTTTCTCTAGTCGTAAACCTCAAAAGTCAATTTACTTTCATTGAAACCAGATCGGTGAAAAATAATTCTCGGAAACTGATGAATAAAAGGTTAGTGTTGATTGTCAGCTACTCGAAAGGAAGATTGAACTAATCGATTTTAAAAAGTGATCGATTTAAATCGATTTAAAGAAAAGTATCGAGAAATAAGTTTTTCATGAGTTTCAGTTAAATGTAGTAAAAATTTGAAAACATTTTAGGATAACGATTTGCTAAGTTTGGATATAAAATTTGTAAGATAGTTAAAAGTGAGATTTTTTTTAACGTACATTTTTTTAAATTTTTTTTTGATTTTTTTTAAAAAAATTTAACGTACATCGGGTGACCGTGACCATTATCAAGGACGCACGCAGCAGGCATCAGTAGATGGTAATTTACAATCGTCTGCACGGCAAGCTTTCCTTGTGAAGTGCTAAGCTTCTTTCAGATAACGGGCGAGCTTTTAAAAGAAAGAAAGCGGGCTGTAACAACGCAAGGTTTTGTTACACAAGGACAACAATGCAGCAATGATTGTTGTTTTACGAAATAAACAAGGGTCATAAATACTTGTAAATCTTACAACGTAGTATACGTACATTGGACAACAATTAAATTTAAAGAAGTTGTAAGTTCCGATTAGCTTCCTCATAAGACCAACAACGAAAGTTGCAGTGGTTTGTCAGTAGAAGGACAATTCTTCCTAAGAGCGACAGTGTATTTTTCGAGTTCCTCATCCGAAGTGTACGGTTAGGCCCACCTGACACCAGTTTTTGAACTTTCTTGATGCAGTAGTAGCGGTGCTGTGTGATTTTTGTTCTTAGCCTTTCTCGCTCAAGCTCTGACCACATCACGCGAGTAGAAAGCCGTCATTTCCCATAGCTACTTACGCTACCACTGCGACTACCTTCTGGTCCCATCTTAATGTTTTTTTAAAGAAAGCTTGTCGTTAACAGTATGCACATATTGGGGGTGGAGACAGAAACTTATGGAGCTTGGCCGTAAGATAATGTTGCATGGATAAACGATCCATGTGTGTGAGTGTAGTTCTTTCCCTTTGCCTGCATTTTCCAAGCTCTATGGCTAGGGATCCCTAATTAAAAACCCGTATATGGCAAGCAGTATAGCAAGTGAAGACACCTGAGGCCTTCGGATAACTTGTCTCGATGCCAAATAGGATGTTAGGGAAGCTGGCATTGACGCTTTTCTTCTCCAAGCCGAGCCCAAAGCCCTGTTTTCTAGTCTTGACTGGTCCCACTTCTCCTCATTCGCGTCATTCCCGCGTGCTTTTAGTGTATATACTCTTACGATATACAAAACTGGGACGTGTGTGTGGCTGGCATTAAAAGTGAAGAGAGAGTGTCTGTTTTGCCTGCGTTTCAGCTCTTCAGTCCGAGTTTCACATGTGGGAAGGGCAGAACTTACTTGAAAACGCAACTTGACCTCTTACTTGTATCTCGCGCCCTCCTGTTTGTCTTTAGCAAACAAAAAGTGTACTTACTACGAGTGTGTTTTGTGGTTAGCGAAAGCAGGAATAATGTGCTGCTGAATTTCCGCACGTGCTAATTAACTGAAATTCGAAACTCATGGTTGTGATGGCTTCCCTTCATAGGAGTTTTATCTTGTCGAGGCCTTCACGCCGGAAACTAAAACAATCCGGAATTCTTAAGGAGCGCGTTTTTGGGTGTGATCTGGGTGAACATTTGTTAAACTCTGTCCGAGATGGTAACATATTTAAGAAACTTATTTCAGTTGAAGATGAGGTTTTTTAATTGGATTTCTTACTTTATACTTGTTTCATGTGCCTAGTACCTTTGGTGCTTAAATGCTGCGCGGAATTTATAGAAACTTATGGAGTTGTGGATGGCATTTACCGATTATCCGGCATCACTTCTAACATCCAGAAACTCAGGTATAAAAATGTTGGAAGGAAAACTCTATTAGTATTGCATTTTTTCCCCCGAATTTTTTTTCATTGTTTTGAAATGTAATTTCTGAAAAGGAATGCGTTTGATGAGGACCGGATTCCAGCGTTAAATGAAGACGAAGCCATCCGACAAGACATTCATGCTGTGTCTTCCCTTCTTAAGATGTACTTCCGGGAATTACCTAATCCCTTGTGCACGTACCAACTCTATGACCAGTTTGTTACCGCCGTTCAAGGTCCCGAAGAGATACGGCTTGCCAAGATGCGACAGGTGGTTCAGCAGTTGCCTCCACCGCACTATCGGTAAGACGTGTATTTAAAAAAAAAAAAATCTTTCTTCCTTCCTTGTTTTTTACCGTAACTCTTTTTTTTTATAGAGTTCTGGTTCTGAGTTTAGATTTGTTTATTTTTGCACTTTTTTTTAGTTAATTATCTCTGAATTTCTGGGGATATTTGTTTGCTAATTAATTTTGTTTCGTTAATTCTCTTATTTATTCTTTGCAACATAAATTTTGATTTTGGTACATTTGATTAGTTGGGGGGGGGGAGAAATTTGAGCATGGGTAGATAAAGCTTTACATTTGTACGTAGGACATTGGAATATCTCATGCGGCATTTGTCATTGGTAGCGGCTGAGAGTGAATCTACCGGTATGACCGCTAAAAATGTGGCCATTGTGTGGGCGCCGAATCTTTTACGCTGCAAAGAACTAGAAGTAGGGGGTGTGGCCGCCTTACAAGGTGTGGGAGTGCAAGCGGTCGTCACAGAGTACCTGGTTCGTTTTGTAGACCTTATTTTCAGCGACAAAATACCAACAGAAGTACATACTTTAAGTATAGGTAAGAAGGGAACATTACAAGTGCATTACTTATAGTAATTAAAGTTAAGAAAAAATTTAAACGTTGTCGAATCAATTTTTCTTGTGTTCAAATAGATACTCCGAAACGCAACCGACCAAAATCCTTGGCTATTTCCACGCCGACGAAATTATTGTCATTGGAGGAAGCACGCTTACGAGCATTACAAGCGGCCGAGAGGAACGACAGCAGTTACATTGAAGTTGGTACGTTGTGAATACATGCAAATTATCTATTCTCATTCGTATGTAGGTGGAATACGGAATTACATGAAAGTTTTTGTTTTCTTGTATGAAAAGGAGGAGGACCCGCATCGTTACCAACGAAATATCACACAGTTATCGATTTACCAGACCGGAAACGCTCACTAAAAAACAAAAAATCGCCTTCGGGCTGGAAATCGTTTTTCGCGAAAGGACGGAGTAGTACACAAGCTAAAGCCCAGCGTAAGGCGTCATCAGCGTCTGCTGGTAGTACTGGTCATGTCAGCCGCAAGGTCAGTAGTCAGTATTTTTTTGTTTATTTACTTTTTAGTTCGTTTTATTTATTTTCATTTCAGTGTGTAGTACTGGTACGAATTTACTGTTTACAATCGTGAATCAAAATTTATGTGATTTTTTAAACATTTTGTTTTTTAAGATGGTCGGTTTCATTATTGTAAACAGAATGAAAATGTATTTATAATTAAGAAAGGCTCTTGGAGACTGTTTTATGTTTTAAAGTCTCTCATATACTACCTTAGCTCGGTGTGGGCGATTTAGCATGGGGAATTTGGAACAACTTTTTGAGAAAACCAATAGGTTTAATGGACAAAATTCTTTGACAGTAATCTTGAGCTTGCTAGCAGGTAGTGCACAACCAAGGCGCATTTTTTTCCAGTGAGTTATAAATTAGCCATATGCAAATTAAGTTTGCAACTATAAGAAATAAGTTGCCTAAAAATCTGTCTTTTGGTTGTGCACTAGCTGCTAACAAAAAAAATTGTTTAAAATTGCTTTCAAACCTGCAAGACTGTTTCGAGAAATCTTGTTCCGAAAGTTCGACGACTTGATTTGAGACATTGTGCTGCAACAGCAAACTGTGGTGACTTTTCAGAATCAAAACAAGTTAAGAACCCTTTGCCGGCAATTAGCTATCGTTTTTACTTTCTTACGCAAAGCTTCGGCAAAACAATAACCAACAT
The DNA here is from genome assembly GCA_003724045.1 of Lepidurus arcticus. Lineage (NCBI taxonomy): Eukaryota > Metazoa > Arthropoda > Branchiopoda > Notostraca > Triopsidae > Lepidurus > Lepidurus arcticus. The sequence continues at coordinate 18,261 of RJJA01000596.1, read as the reverse complement.
TAGTACCATCTGTGACTGTTTCGCATCAATATAGTTATACGGGAACGGGAGCCTTCCCGTTCGGGAACGGAACGGCTATACGGGAACGGGAACGGGAGCCCGGGAATAGGCTTAGACATACAGGCGTATGTCTAAGCCTATTGGAAAGTTAATTTTATCGAGTCGTCATTTTGACATCACTGCGTGGGTGACGTGAGTTAAGAAATGAACAAAAAGGGATCTAAAGGAGAATTGGAGACTTAAATTTCGCCTCTTAGAAGTATTATAAAGAAATTCTTGATATTTTATCGTGACTTACAATTGATTTTTTAAAAGTCTTTCCAAAAATTAATTCATTTCATTTAGCTTTTCGTATACTAGCTTTTTTAAGTTTTTAAGTTTTGGATAGGTTTGTACATTGATGAAGTGCGAACACGCAGATATCTAGCCCGATGGCGGAGTTGTTTAGGTGTGAAAATGCTACCTAATCTTCTTTGGGGATTTCAGTTCAAATTCTGTTGCGGACATAATAGGCTTTTAGCCATTGAAATTGATGCTAATCACACTCTGAAGGTGATTCTTTTAGATGTGTAATCGATAGTTTCTAGATATCTTGGATGCTCTGTTTTGAAACGAATCCTCTTTCTTTACCTCTTGAAATTGAAGGGGCTTTTTAACTTTCTTTTTGTATTATATTATTTTATAAAAACTTTATTTTTGGATAAAATAGTTTTTTGTTTAGTACAAGTTTATTTCATTAGGATTGACCTAGCTAGGAGCTTTGTGTCCGCTTTTTAAACTCTTAGTGTTGTCCTGCATATTAGTATTCGTCAAGTAATGGAAATCAATCATTGTGATGATTCTTTTTGCAAATCGTTATATCTAGGATTCGAGTCTTGCGTCTCCAGGACGAGCCACCGTAACGTACACGCGACAACGATTGCGGCCAGTCAAAAGTGCTGAGTCGTTGGTTTCTGCGTCGACTCCATCAAATCGCAATTCTGTGACAGTCGAGTCTCCTGTGATGGTCATCTCCCCGTTGGCCGTGCCCTTGGCTCCGCCCATTCGCCTTCTCACCCCTCCCGCCTCTCCGTCGACTTCCGATCCAGCATCGCGATGCCATAATCGCTCCGTCTCCCACGATTCGTACTTTCGGGTCCTGAATATGGCGTTGGTAGGGCGCGAATTACGCCTGGAGGAAGAGGGCAGTGATTTGAGCAAAGATTCTTTACACTTGCTGGAGGATAATCAACAATCTTGGCTTTCCTATGCCTCCAACGGGAGCGACGTGCGCTGCAACATGACCTTGGATGACTCGGATCTCAAAGTTATGTCCTCGCGGGAAATGCTGGTCGATACAGAGCACTTGCAGAGTGCCCAGAAAGCTAGTAGCGATGAAAGTGCCGTCGATGGTTCTCACCCAGACGACAGACAAGATGGTAAAACCCATTTGCGAAAAACGTTTTCCATTGTGTAAACAATTTTTTCGGTTTGTTTCAATGTTATTTCAGGAATAGGCAACCCTACTTATGATCTACTACCTTCCATGACCACCACCGCCAATTTGCAACAGGTTCAAGCTGAAGTGTACCACAACCACGTGGCTTTGGCGTCACCGTCGCCTTCGCCTGACGACACCGAGGCCCAAATCCCCGATTTACCATTAGAAGACTCGAGTCCCGTCTCCAACAGTCCTGTACTGACGCATCCGGCTGGTGGCCATGTCTACCGCGTCTCTTCGCATAGTAGTTTCTCCTACGCAGGGGCTACGGTCTCCGAAAACGAGAGTTTCACACTTCATAGTCCCGTTGAAACGCTGGAATCTTGCCAAAGTCGGGGTTATTCGCTTCTGGACGAAATCGACGCCGAAGCCGCCGCCTCCGTGTATGAATCTCACACCGCCGGGACGCAAGCCTTGCTCTCTTACGAAAACTTGCACTTGGCACCCTCTACCTCCAACGATCTGTACGGAAACTTGAGTTACGATGGCGAAATCGAGGAAAATTGCTATGAAAACGTTGTGGAACCCCACAAAGTCGAAATAGGCTTAGGCTCCGATGATTTGCTGGCGTATGAAAACGTAGAGGGAAGACATCTAGGGGATTTAAACCACGCTCCGTTGCAATCGTACGAGAACCTGGAGATTCAAAACGAAACTTATGAAAATGTCGAGTTTCCAGCGGGCGACCACGCGGTCGAGGAAGATTCCTTGGAGGAAACGAATTACGAAAATGTAGTCATTCCGCGAGAAGTGAACGTGTACGAAGACGTCATTCCACCCCCGCCCCTCGTCGAACCCAATACGGTAGAAGTGTCCGAGATGCAGTACCAACAAGTCAAAGTCCTGCGTCGTTCCATTCAGGAAGTCAATAACCTCTTTTTCTCGAGCCAGGACGAGGATGTTGAACAAGTAATACTCCCACCGTCACTAGAATTCGACCTGTCCAGCGTCCGAGAACCGCATCACTGTCGTTTACCTTCGCCAGCCGCAGAATCGGTAGGTCGCGTACCTTTGTCTTTATCCTTACCGTCGTTAGAAGCGTCGGATAGGGCGGCGAAGGCCAATTTTTCTCTGCCACTAACGCCGACCTCGCCCCCAAAGTCTGAGCCGCCGGTTTTTGCTACCGAGGGGACGTCGAAGCGTAAAATCGAATCAGAAATCGGTAGAGACCTCTTGCATGCGTGGAAAATGCGATCGGAGTTGGAGCGCGTGCGCCAAACGGAGGAAAAGCTTGTGGCCAGACCAACTACCTTAACCACGCCGCCGGCTCTGCCCGCCAAGAAACGGAACTCAGTCCCGACGCCCACGAAAGCGTGGACACCGGGTGATTTACCCGGGTCGTCACCTGTTAAACCCAGCACCCCCAGTACGAACGCGAAAGTCAGTCCCACCAACCAAGACAAAGAGGGGAAGAAAGAGGGAAAGCCACTCTGGCGGCCAGGACACGAACGTAAAGCAAGTGTGAAAGAGCTTTTGAGCAAATTCGAAACCGATACGAGTCCCGAAGATCAGTCACAGGGTAAGAAACTGGGTCGAACGAGTTCCAACGGTGACTTGAAAGGCAAAGGGACGGGACAAGACCACAAGAGCGATTCCGAGAATCATAGTTTCCAAGAGACCAAACATAACGTGAGTAAAGACTGGCTGTCACGGACAAAGTCTCTGGATCGCATGGTTTTGACTAACTTGGATCCGCAGACAGTTCACACGGAATTGGGCTTCAATCTAACGAACATTGATAAAACCAGTACTGGGACAGAACGGATCGGGAATTACGAGGACATCACCAGTCAGATAATCCCGAACGGTTCAAAGACATCGTTGACGGACGCGGACCGCGAGAGCGTACCAATGGAGAACGTGGGAGAATCGTCGGCGGAAAATGTGGATCCCAAGACAGCCCTCCTCGCTGCCAGCGTAGATATCAACGATCCCTGCGCTCGGCTACGTATTGAACGGTACAAAGCCGAGCGGCGATCTTTTCTCCGTGAGAAATTTAAACCGGAGAGTTTCCGTGGCGAAAAGGATGAGGTCCTTCAAAGGCTAAAACAGAAGGCGTCGAGTCCGACGTCGGATAGAGAAACAGCGAACTGTAACGTCGTTCCTGTACATAGTATTGCCGCTGAGACGGTTCCGAGTCCGAACCCGCAGCAGCCAGTGGATGAGGTGACTCACTCCGCGGAGAAATTAAAAGATCCCGATGTGATCGATGAAGACGTGAACGTTCGGGAACGTGCTGCTCTCTTTGCTCGATCTCAGCCCGTTCATTCGCATCCCAGTGCAAAGCGGAAAAAGGAAGACGCGAATCTCTCTTCTTCGGAGGAAGCGAGCGATCGCCGGATTCTGGCTTTTTCTTCGCCTCTCAAATCCGCGTCCATGTCCAGTATCAACAACGTCAAGTCCCCACGGCGGATCCGCGACATGGCTGCCATGTTTGAAGTCTCCAAGTCATCTAGTGGGAACCCATAGAACTGCGCTTGTAACCGTTCTTGCCAAGAAAGAAAGACGAAGAAGCGACCATTTTGTTGTTTTACCTTTTTAAAAAACTTGGGCTCCTTTTTGTTGTGTGTGAGTATGATTTTCTTTTTTGCTTTCTGAGCTGATATTATTCTTCGAAAAACGCAAGTATTCCAACAATGAATTATATACCAGGTAGGGTTCTCATTTTGGTGTTTGAAGTCATGTGAACTCTGAAAAGGAACTCTTCGCTGCCTTCCAAAGTTTCAGATTAAAACTATTTCGAGGCTTTTGTCCTTCCTTCCCTTAAAAACTGCTGCGTGTTTTTTTAACGTTTTTTGCGTTTTCACTATCTAGCCTAAGAGCTAGAAGTCTTAAGAGATCGGTACAGAAAGGCGTGTTGTTTGAAAGAAAGAACTTGGAAAGAAATTGTGAAAGTAGGGAAATGGCGATGACATGATGGCTTTATATGAATTCCATCCAGTGTGGTTCTCCTCCCATTCATTGCCTTTCCTTCGGCATTTTCATGTTGGTATTATACAAAATTCCCTGCCTCTATGAAAATTGCGTTTCTTGAAAAATTCAAAAGTAGTCGTGAGATTGATTTACACTGGGAAATTGATATATAAGTAAGCCGTTGAACACATAATACTTAGCTAATTCAGTTTTTAGAATGCCCGGTCTAGCCCAAATGAATCAAAACTAGATGCAAGACTAGATGTTGTAAGCTTGTAACCTAAATGAATGTAAACTGTTTGTAAGTCAGGTAAAATCTGTACTACAATTTCTGCGATATATGGTGCCACGAAAAGGATTATGGGCTATTGAGACAGCCCCGTCTAAACTGAAGCTTACTCAGTGTGAGCTATCGAAGCGTGTTTCTGGTTTTGCAGGCTGTAAGTATAACTTTAGGTAGTTACAAGGCGTAGGTTTAGATTTGCTGCCATTATTGGTAGTAGTCTAATTTTACAGCATTAGCCTTGCGTAATTGTATCGTTTCCTGTAACAAGAACAGAACATACCACTATAGACGGCAACTTCACGAGACACCAAATCTGGTTGATTAAATTCTTGATATTATTTGGTGTGCCCTAAGCTATTGAAAAAAAATATAATCTTTCCTTTCCACTGCATACTTGTGTGGTATAGCCTACTGGTATTTGACGTTCTTGAAACTCTGTAAACCTTAGCTCGGTATAGGCGGTTAGTATGGGAAATTTCGGAACAACTGTTTGAGAAAACTTTAATTAAAAAATTATGTGACAGTAATCTTGAGCTTGCTTACAGGTAGTGCACAACCAATGCACAATTTCTTCTAGTGAGTAATAAATTAGCAGTATGCAAATGAATTTTCAACTTTGAGAAATACGTTACCTAAAAAGATGCTCTTTGGTTGTGCATTTTAGCTGTTACTACAAAAATCGTTTTAATTTTGCTTTCAAATCTGACCAGCCGTTTTTGAGAGACCTTATTCCGAAAGTTAGACGACGTGCTTTGGTGCATTGTGCTGCTCCAGCAAACTGGTGACAAATTTTAATTTTCAGAAGCAAAACTAGCGTAGAAGTTTTGCCGGCAATTAGCTATCTATTTCTTTTCTTACTTTCTTGCGCTAGGTTTACGCAAAACAATAGCAAACATCAGTGCCATCTGTAACTCTTTCCCGTCAATAAGCTAAGGCAGGGGTGTCCAACCCTATCTTCAATTCGCCAACGTTGGCGAATTGACGAAAAATGTTGGCGAATCGGCTGTTCCAAAGAATTCACGGACAAACCTTGTCAAAAAGATTTTAATTTCGTAGATTCAAACGGTGAATCTCTTTTAGCACTCTGGACTTGTTTCTTGGGCTGCAGCGCTGAACGAAAAACTTGTACTGGTAGAACCATTCTAAGTTTTGCGTTGCAACGATTT
>RJJA01000596.1:0-12366 GCA_003724045.1 Lepidurus arcticus | reverse complement strand
AATTCGGAGGGCATTTTCAAGTGTTGGCGAATTGGAACCCCGATTCGCCAACACGTTGGCGAATCGAAAAAAACGGTTGAACACCTCTGAGCTAAGGTATGCGGGAGCATGGTGAATTTCAGAACACTTTTGTGAGAAAAGCAGTGCATTTCATGAACAAATTATTTTATCAGGCTCTTGAGTTTGCTCACAGGTAGTGCACAACCAAAGCACGATTTTTTCCATTGAGTAGTTAATTAGCAATATGTAAATGAAGTTTGCAACTATGAGAAATACGTTACCTAAAAATCTGTTCTTTGGTTGTGCACTAGCTGCTAACAAAAATAATTTGGATTCTATAGTTTTAAAATCTGACAAGCCGCTTCCAAGAAATCTTGTTCCAAAAATTTGACGACTTGATTTGGTACATTGTGCTGCTACAGCAAACTAATCGTAACTAATTGGTAACAAATCGTACTTTTCAGAAGCAAAACAAACGTAGAAACTTTGCCGGCAATTACCTGTCCATTTATTTTCTAACTTTCTTACGCAAGTCTTTCGCGAAACAACAAAAACTTTCGGGACTGCCGTAACATATAAGAGGACTTTTCGGGACTAACATAAGGATTCAAGCCGTCGTCTTTTTATACATTCTAAGTTGTTATTGTAAAGAAACAAACTAAAAATTGAAAACTCGCTTAAATACTGCAGTTTACTAATACACTATTACTATAATAAATACTACTTTATTATCAGCTGTATGTAATGTATTATTCTTACAATTACATCATGATATTATAGATATTTCATTCACTACATTTCATTTAGTTTTCAGCCCCTAGATACTTTTTAGTTCTAATTAGTTATACCAATTTTCCGTATCCTTAATTATTTATGTTCTAGAACGTTTTTTTACACCTAAGCTCTAAGAAAACATTTTAGAGTCTCTTTGTAAATAGATGGGTCTACTGAAAGGAAACCAAAGCAAATCACATTGAAAACACACAATGAAATAGTGCTATGGTAAGAGATACAACAAGGGCGACACTTGATAGGAAACACGTGCAGAATGCCCTGCTTTTGCTTCGCAGGTGCAGTTTTGGGGTGCAGCAATGGGCTCTAACAAGAGGAAGAGGGTGACTTACAGAAGAGGGGAATGGGAAACTCGAGGCATTCTCTCTCTCTCCCCATTCCCTCTCTGACTGCTCCCCTTGGTTATCTATTATGTGCTAGGGCTGTACTAAAATAAAAAAAGGGGCAAGCTCTGCTGGACGAGTAAGCGGATTAATTCAGCCGTAATGGTTCGTTTTGCTGACTAATTGCCTCCTCACAACAAGCAACAATACCCAAGTCCCCAAGCCTATTTGCTACCAACTTATTAAACGGACTCGAGCAATCACTACTACCTTTCGCCCCATTTATCGAGAGTTTACTCTGTTACTGTCTATTATTGTCCCGATTTCTGTTTCGGTGGTTTTTGGCTTTTCCCAAGGAAAATTGAGGTTCATGCCACTCAACTATAAGGCTATAACTCAGTTGAGAATTGTATATTTTGAGAATTACCAAGAGTGAAGGTACAAGTTATATTACGTCTGTGGGCGCTATCGCGTTCCGCTATATGGTTAAAGTGAATTGGCGTGAGGAATCAGGAGGGGTAAGTTCGCCTTTATGCGATTGAGAGCCAGTGAATTGCCGTGATTGAAGCCTCTTGATGGAGGCGATGATGAGGAGCGTGTCATCGCTTGCATAGGTAATCGTGGTTTCGTTGTAACACTTTGGGGGTTTTAGTCCCACTCACTTCGGTGCCCCCTTTTTACTCTCACGCTCCAACACTGCTATATATTTAAATAATAAGTTGACAAGTTCAAGCTGGTGCCAATGAATGAATTGGTTACTAATTTAGCCCAGCTGATTTCCTTTTCTAGTTATTTATTTCTGTGCCTGGGTAAAAGTTGAGTGCTTTGGGGTTAAAGTTACGCTGAGAGCGTTACACCGAGAGTTACACGAGAAAGAAGATCTTAAGAGAGAGAAAAATTGGCAGAACTTAACTGGAGGAACAGACCCACAACTGTCAATTTTACTAACTCGATGGGCTAATGCTACCTCCCAAAGGATCTCTGATCTCTTGTAAGCTGCACATAATGAGCCCATGCCTTTGTTGTAAGTTACTGTTGAGTTGGGTTGGGGTTAACTGTATAGCATCTTCGTCAGCTTACAAGTTGCACCCTGAGCCTTTGAGTCTTCTCGACCGTGCTCGTTAACGAAGGTTAGATATCCTCCTATCTAACACTGTATTATATATCTTTTAACCAATGCCAAAAGTCTAGTTATTAAGGAAATTAAACTAAAGTTGCAAGAATGAGCTGGAAACGGTACGCACGCAAACCATTGAAAAGCGAAGATTTCTCAAGGTTAGAAATCAAAGTAGAAACAAAACTAGTATAATCTTAATGTTGATTTAAAATTTAAATTCTATGTAACTTGATAAATGCAAAAGCGACTTAGCATGCTTACGAACGAAAGCTATTGTAAATAATTTTGGAAAGATAACCATTTGCAAAACAATTTAAAAATGACCAGAAATTAAAATACACCAAATAAATATAGGAAACCTTTGCTTACAATTAAAAGAGACCGTAAATTAAATGTGAAATTATCTTAAGAATCAAATATATCTTACAATCCTAAAATACCTTCTTCAATTGTTTACAGGAAACGCGAAGGGCCTAGTAGACAGAATTTGACATCTTGTAGCTGAAATAGACTTACAAAAAGTTTTAATGAAGGTAGAGGTTGGAAGTTTCTATAACATACCACATAGATTTCTATAGAATAGTGTCCATAAACATTCCAGATTGAAGGCTAAATACGGAAAAGTCAGTTTACTTGGACGGGTATAGTATTATACATCCCAAATAGTAATGCACCTTGCGGGATGGGCTTGTACTGCAGTACTACTTCATAAACATGGTGATCAGATTAGCCAGGTTCTTTTTATTCCTTGGTCGAGGGATGTGATCTCATTAGAGCTGCAGCTGTATACCCTGTGGGTTGATTGAGTTGTATTAAGGCAGGAATGGCTCGCTATTGTCAGCTCCTTGTCATGTCACCTGGCAACGATAGAAACCATCCCAAGCATCTAATTGGAATCGTGCCGTTTATTGGAACGTCCAACAAAACGTGTAGATGAGAAGATTTTGCTTCACTTTCATCCTCTTCTTGCTCTTATTCTTATTGTTGCATAATAGTTCTTCTTTTGGGATTCAACAGTAAGTTCGCAATACGGAGACATAACGACGAGGTAAAAGTGGTGCAGTTGGAAGAGCAAAGAAATAGCTTTATTTAAATTCTTGTATAGAGTAAAACATTCACACAGCCTCGAAGCCAATCAAACGCAAATGACAAGAGTAATGCGATACACACGTTTCCAATGTTTCTGCGACTGGTTTTACGTCATATCCGACATAACGTCAATATCGTCGTCACTGTAATGGGAACTGTGACTGTTGGGACTCAACTGATTCCGTCCCAGCTCATGACTTGAATCTAAGAGAGAAATAAGATGTTAAGATCATAAAGCACTTACAATAATCGTAGGAATCCTATAAGGATAATCATAAGAAACTTTAAATTCAAGACAAATAAGATTCAGTTGATTGCAATACTGTAAATAATCTAAGATACTGTCAGAATATTACAAAAATATATAAGGATCGCGGTAGAATCTTAGAAATCAAAAGAAGAATCAAATCAGATTTTTTTTTTTAAAGATTTCAAAACGAGACTATAAGGCTGGTAAGTTTCCTGAATAACCTTTTTTTTATGTATTTAAAAGCATGAGCTACACTCATTGCTAAACTAAGTTTATATTGGAGATGTGTTAACCTGAATAACTTTACTACTCATATTACTCTATTGAAAATTAGAAGGATCGTAAAAATCATGATACGAAAAATAATTATCAAATCAAACTAACTTCAGCGGTTATAAGAATCTTAAATTCGAAGAAGCTTTAGTAGCTTTAAAAAAATGAGAATAACCTGATTCAGGAGAATCATTTCAAGACGTAACAGTGTACAAAATTAAAAGAACAGTACGATATGGAAAGAGGTCTTCATAGAAGCTTCGAAAAAGAAAAATCATAGGAAAGAAACCTCAGAGAGAGCGTAGGAATCTTATAGAATTCTATGTAAGACTCACTTGATCTTAGAGCACGGTCACTCGAGTTTAGAGCTAAGGACTGTCCAGGACTGCGTAGCTTGTTTTTCTCGTCGCTTAATTTGCGGATTTGCTTTTTGTGTTTCATCCTTCGGTTCTGGAACCAGGTTTTCACCTGCGTCTCCGATAAGTGCAACGCGTTGGCAAGTTCCACGCGCTCGGGAGTGGACAAGTAGCGCTGCAGCTCAAAGCGGCGCTCCAAGCCCTGCAATTGCTGGTCGGAAAACACGGTTCGCGCTTTCCGACGTCGGCCTTGTTTGGAACCCGCATCCGTTGCGAACAAGGCTGTGAACGGCATAGGCAACCCTTTTGTTTGAACAGATTGAGTGGGTGTTAAAAAAAGTTCGTTAAAACGTTGTTAAAAATCTCTACCGGTCGCTTGAAAGAATAGAGGGGACGGATGCTGGTTATCTTTGCTGGTTGCAGGTGATGCAGAAGTACTACCATGACTTGACAGGGGGTTAGAGGCGGAGGCCAGTTGATTAGGGGAATGATGATTGCTGTTCAAAAAAGCCGCAGCCAAGGCTCCCATCCCGGGGAAAAATGCAAAGTCTTGGGAACCCATACCCGCATACGGAGACAGGAATCCTCCGTGGTGACTAACCGGAGGAAACGTTCCCATGTGTGCAGAATCATAAGCTGTCTCTTTGGATGCCTTTATTTTGGAACAGAAGTTTGAAATTATAACAGTCTAGAAACAATTTATATCGCAGGAAAATCAACAATAAAAAATAAAGTCTAGATTTTTAGGTCCATTTAGAAATCTTAAATTTTGAACTTTGAATAATAAACATTAGTTAATTTTAAAACCACGAAGAATGTTTAGCCTTTGAATACCTAACGCCTTTGAATCCTGGTACATTTATATGAATTTGAAAGAACAAGGTAGTAAATTCAAAACTTCGAGAAAATCGAGAAATTCAGCATGATTTCAAAATTCGGACACCTTAAATCCCGAATTATACAACATGGCAATTATGTATACACTTTTAATGAATGTGTTTATAACTTATAGTATAATTTTTTTTATCATTTAGTGTAAGTTAGAGATTAAGAACAGTATGGAACTTTTGGAAGAATTATCGTCGTATATATGGAATATATATAGTTTAATTAATTAATTCCTTTAATACTTTAAGTTTTTGGGCAATCTATATTTTTAAATAGAAAACTAAAAGAAAAAACTAGAAAGTAATTTAAAAGACGAAATCACTGGAAGAATCATACAGAGTATTGCTTCACCTTGGGTCGTTGGAAGAGAATATCGTCGATTAAGAAAGAGGCTCGAGAGCCTGTTGGGTGTGAATGTTCCATGTTTTTTAGCATTCACTACACTTAGGTCACTCAATTCACTTGTAGAATCACTACCCAGAAGATTTCTGGGACTTATGCTAGTAATGTTTAGCGATTTATTAGCGAAGTTTTCAGAGTTATAGGACGAGTAAACCGTTAACGTCGATGAAGGCCCGAAGTGGTATAACGTGAATGTCACTCACAGAGTGTTAAATGAGGCAGACATGGTTGATATACCGTTGATACCCCGCTACTTGAGGTCTTCATCAACAAACCCCATGATGATGTGTATGTGTATGTGTTAGAGTAGATGGGAGTGAATGGGCCAATCACAGTGGAGCGACGTCTAGTACGCGCAGACGAGATGCTATAGTTCGCAGCCATAACTCATTGGACGAGCAAACGTTCGGTTTCACGAGTAAAAGATGCTCGCATCTCTTGCGCAACGATTTGGGAAGAAGAGCAGAGATGAGCCTGTCAGCTTTAGAAGCATTGAATACGAGCTCGTTAGCGGCTCTAGAGAGAGAATTACGCTCCCTTCTTTTTCTGGGATATGCGTATATCTACCTCGGTTCACATTGAAAGAAAAGTTTGGCAAAAATCTTTACGTCCGAGTAGATTTCAGAGAATTTAGTACTCTCTGAACTTACATAACATTTAATATGACTATTTTCGTATCACACCCTTCACGGCTTACTCTTTTTCCAAATGTACTGTTTAAATAGATTATTCTTAAACTCTGTTAAGTAGACCAACTCTTTTAAATATGTATACCTTTTGATTTATAATGTAACTTAAACCGATTGTTGTTTAATTATAAGCAGTGCGTGGAATATTGGAGTGAACGATGGTAGACCTGGAATTAGTTGTAAGCAAAAGCGAGTTGAGAACCCTTAAAATATGGTTACAAATAAAAAACAAAAAGAGGACTAAAAGTGTTTTGATTTTCTAAAATTCCAAATTTATCGAAACAGGTGAGTTAGAAGAAACATAACACCGTATTTTTTAAAGTTATTCATTGCATTCAATATTTATTCACCATGAATACAGGACACGAAAGAAAAAAATACAGAATGCAAATTTATCGTTTGCTGGTCTGCATTTTGCAGGAAACTCAGTTCGCAGTGATCATCAGATTCTCAAATGGGTCACTGATGGAATACAGAAACAAGCTTCTTTAGCTCTAATCCTCGTGCAATACACTATAATTGTCTGGGTTTTTACACTTTTACGAACATAGTCACATATAATGTGGCCGCACTTTGTTTCTATCTAATTTCTCCTAAAACAAGACCAATTAGTCAGCATTGATGAAAAAAGCAGGAATTTGTGTTGTTTATAAGCTCTCTTCCTTTCTTCAAACACCACAGAAACTTGATTGACAATAATGTTCCGTTAATAATTAACTGTCAGTTTTCTAACGTTACGGATATGTTCGACATGAAAGTGTTGAAAAACCGTGTCATCTTAGGTTGCGTTTCCACTTCTTAACTAAACCTGGTGTTGTGCTGACTGAACACAGGGCGACTCAGCACGCGTTTCAATTGATTAGCTCGTGTTCAGAATTTAGTAATCGTGTTCAGATTGACACCGAATTCCGTGCTTTCCGAATTCCATGGGAAAAATTTAGAAACACTATTTAAAGTTTGAGCTACGATTACTTTTGCCGTTCTCAGCAACCACAGTGCAAAATATGTAAGTAATTTGTCAAAGCAAGACAGTATAGGAAGTAATGGGCCTCTACAGCGTAAAATAGTTAATTACGTTCTAGAATTTGTATTATATTTTTACTTGTGCTGGAAATACAATCGTCAGGCAATTGTATGGAACGTTTGTGTACAATTCACGTAACTCCCTCTTAACGCGTGGCGTCACAACATCTCAACACGAAACTGCGAGGCTCAACACAGAACGAAAATGGGGTTGAGAGAGCGAGTTTTCAACACGGTTTCCAGCACGTGTTCGCCTAGTGGAAACGGTCGTGTTTGTCAACCCGTGCTGGTTTTGCCCTCCAACACGTGTTCAAATGCTAGATGGAAACACAGCCTTAGAAACCGATCTTCCTTTCGGTTCCTTTTGATATATAAAAAATCCATAGTTGCGATGAAGATGTGTTTTCTTTAGTTACTCGTTCTGGGCGAAAGTCTCGGAGTTGCAGTAATGCGATTTATGTCTCTCGTCCTTTAGCTCCCTTTTATTGAAGGGCGTGGCGACGTCAACCCAATCAAGCACTTCCCATTAGGAACTCTTTCGACGCTGTCGACATCCTCCGAAGTCGGTAATAGCCTCACCAAGCTGGCCCATTTGTGCCTAAAAGCTACCTCATACCTAACTTTTAACACATGTACTACCCCGCCAAGCTCCATAGAAGCTCCAGCACAAATCATATTAGGTCAGCTCTTGTCATATTACAGGGACACTTGTACCCATCTCTCTGTACTTTGGAAACCGTTGTAATCGACCCTTTTAGCTTTCATATTTTCCCCTTTGAAACAAGACTTTTGTATAGGAATTAACAGCTCCAAAGGAACCCAAATTGTTCCAAATTGTTCATGTCAAAGGGGTTAGGGCTGTACGCCCTCTTGTATTGGGTTTCATAGTTAGTTAGCGACAGTCTCTTTTGTATAAATGTTAAGTACTCCCACTCCAGACCTTTTTTCAGTTTTTTAAAAGATTTTCTGAAGGACCAAGTGGCCTTTTTAGGAACTCTTTTCTTTTTAAAAATGCTTGATGGATACCTAAAAAGACCAAAAAAGCTCAAGGACGCTGTATTGAACATTTACCCGTGTAACGAAGCTTATCAAGGCAAGGCATCTTTTCAAGCCATGAAAACGTGCTTTATCAGAGAAGCATCACTAAAAAACTAATATCCCATGATGGGAAATGCCAAATAATTTCAAATATATTTTAACAACTTGTTCTGTTAACTGTTTTTAAGGCTCGCCATAATATACATTATCTTTAGGCATAATTGCGACCTCTTCCTGGTCGAATGACTGTTTGTCCATACTTTCGTCATCGCCCAATTCAGCTCGGAAATAACGAACTTTTCGTTGGTCTTCTCCGCGGAAAAACTGTTTTCGACGAAATAATACGTAGGTGAAGATTGCTATGACTGTTAGTGCAATCAGTAGTGCGGCGCAGGACGCCACAATTAAAATCGTGTTAACCCCACTGCCGGTGGTGGGTTGGAATGGATCTATGGGAAGCCACCCTGAAGTGGATCCATCCTCGCAATTGGTGACGCTAGGATCTTGGAGGGAGATAAGCGAACGTTCCTTGAGTCGTTGCGGTTGCGCACACCTACCGGATAAAAGTTGAGTGACGAAAACGGAAATTGAAATCAACAAAAAGTGGTTTTACGTGAGAGATAAGACCAATTCTGGTGATTTAACTTCAATCACTGGAATTAAGCTGGTAATGATCCACCCGATGCGACAATCACAGAACCAGGGATTTTCTTGGATGTCAACAACTTCTAAGGATGACCAGGGCAACAAGTTGTTCGGCAGCGAAGAGACTCCGTTAGCCCTGAAGTGAAACTAACGAAAGAAAAAAGGTTAAATGCAAGTTAACCAAAGCAGAATTTGAAATGCGACTAAACTTTCGCCTTTGCTCAAAAAGAAAAACTTGCAGAATTTCCTAGCCATTGCATTTGTATTATACTATATTTATTATCGTTATTGTATTATTTGTATTACATTATTCGTGCATTACTTAATATTATTGTATTTTTTATATGCGTACTGGATATATGGTCGACCAATAAATTATCGTATCGTACGTCATGAGGTGTACGTTCATTTATATACCCCCCCCCCCCCCCCAACACGTTCTCCGGATTTAGTTACATACATACGTAATGTATCCCCGAGTCAAAAATGACACTAGTGAGTCACTGGCTAACAATCAATTCTTCTTTTTTCAGCTAGTGGAGTGAAAGAAAGAGCAAGTTTTAACGACTCTCATCAACGAAAGTTAATTAGAATCTTTAACCTAATCTAACCTAACTTAATCAAACTTAAGCTAACCTAACCTAGCTAAAGTAACCTCTAACCTAACCTAATCTAACTAACCTATCCTAACCCAGGGCCGCCCAGAGGTTAGACGGGGCCCGGGGTGAACCTAAAATGGAGGCCCCTTTCGTGCACATAAGAAACTGTAAAAAAAAAAAATATGCGACGTATATCAAGATGGTGAGTTTCACAAGCTTTAAAAAGTTTTGAAAACAATTGAGCAGTTTTTAAAATATTTTTTTAGCAGTTTTTTTGTGTAAAAAAAATCGAAGGGGGCCCCCAAGCAGCCGGGGCCCGGAACAAATCACACCCCCCCTCGGCGGCACTGTCCTAACCTAACCTAAACTAATGCATTTCCAATTCAACTACCACTTTTGAACTCGATTGACACCGCTTTGTCATTCGTTTTCCGAGAACGTTTGAAACAATAATACACACTGGTGTCATTTTTATCTCGGAGTTTATCTCTCCATCTTGTGGCGGTTAGGGATAAATTAACTAAGCTCGTCAGGAACTTACCGAGGGAACTCTGAAAGGAACTTTCTCGGCTTACCGTTTTGTCGTCTCTCAATAATGAAAAAAGGAAACTATGCTCTTACTATGCTCCTACGCAAATTATGCTCTTAATTTTCTTTGTGTTGAGCTATTCGCTATTCGTGTGTAAAAGGCAAGCCGGATAGACAACCTTACTTCAGCTTGGCCTTTTCATCCAATTAGCGGACAGTTTTAATTTGTAAATACAATTGTTGAAATAACTGCAAGCTGGAGGAACGTTATTAGAGACTCGAATGCAACACGGGTTCCAGAGCTACCTTTAATTTTGTTTTCATTGTAAGACTGTTAGTTAGTGTATATACCTCTTTGAATCGCAGTTCTTCGACGTTATCGACTATTTTGGCGAAGGCTGAGCCACTGATGCGGCGCAATTTTGGGTTGTACGACAGCCAAAGCGTTTCCATGGATTTCAAAGAGCTAAACGCGTAGGATTCAATCGCCTCCAGAAACGGCATGGAACTGATGTTGAGCTCCCGCAGAGCTCCCAATTCTTGGAAGGAATCCGTAGTTATTAGTTTAATGGGATTGTTGTTCAGGTTTAAGCGCTCCAACTTGATCGCACGTGCTAATTCTATGGGAACAGACGCGAAATTGTTGTTGGCCAAGTAGAGGGCATTAAGTGATCTTAGCGGGTACAGGAACCCTTCTGGAAGATTAGCTAACCCCGTTTGAGATAGATTTAACACCTAACAAAATTGAAATATCTTATATTGCGTCAATCCATCTAACATTTTTATGGATTTTTTATATTTTTTAAGAAAAACTACACTTAATAGTCACTTACCCTTAGGCGGCGCAACGTAGTAATTGCAGTTACTGTGTGGTAATCCAAGACGGGTAAAGGGTTATTGTTCAAATAAAGTACTTCGACATGAGGCAGATGGTCAAAGGCATTTTTGTCTAACGAATGGATTTGGTTGTAGCCTAGATTGAGACTTATGAGTGCCATGGGTTCATATTCCAAGTCGGAAAACTGTCCCTCGAAGACTTCTCGGAAGACGGAAGCTTGGGTTAGTAGGTTGTAGCTTAAATCCAGATAAACTAACTTCGAAAGGGACTTGAAAGCGTAGGTGCTCATGGCTTGTATTTCGTTTTTGCGAAGATTGAGGCTAGTCATACCGGCAGCTGCAGCTGGGAAGGGTAAAACGTCTTGGAAGTTATTGCTCTCGAAAGAAAGCTCGAAAGGGAGAGTTTTATTGTCTTGGTTAGGCCAGTCCGTGTCGGGTACTTTTCCGTCCAGAGATTTGCTGGCACAATTGATGAACAAAGGCTCGGTGTCAATACACTCGCAAACTGAGCATATTGAAAGTTCAAAATGGGAATTGTTTTGGGCCAAAGCAGAGGTGAATCCTATTAAGAGTAACACAAACTTCATTTTGCCGGAATTCACTTGTGTACATATGTTACGGCTTTCACACGGATTTCGTTCCATTAAGTCACTCGTTCGAAAGCAAACTTATGTGGACGGATGTTTCAGTGAAAGGAAGTTGACCACTAGCCAGACTTTATCAGTGTTGAAACCAAGATAACGAGAAACAGATAAGGTTAGTACCGTAACTACAGGTACATATGTTGCAGGTCAAAAATCGATGTCTTAGTCAGCAATAGATAGTAAAGTGAATAATATTTATATTTTTTATTTCATAATAGAATGTTAGCAAATTTGTCTAGCTTTTGTTGGTTATTGAAACGTAAAATTATCGAAAACTATTACTATCAATTCAAACTTTTATAAATTCATAATAGATAAATTTGTACGTGGTACCACCGGCGGTGTGGTGGCGTTATGAGTTTACTCCAAATGAGGCCACGCTGAGGTGCAACCTCTTATGGCGCTATAGCATGGCAAATTTTGATTTGAAAAATCTAAGTCTGTGTGCATTGTAATGAAAATAAATTTTGACACAATGCGTGTGAGGTATACATCTAGGGCATGATGGTCGTACTTTTTTTCTGTACATTTTTTAATAAATGTTCAAAGTTCTGAAAATCTTAAATAAATCATATATCAAAATTGTACGACCATCATCCCCTAGGTTTTATTATTTTAAAAAATTTAAAAACACGAACTTTTCAACTATCTCTTTCTGTTTATTTTAAAAACTGCTTCTAAGTTTATGAAATTCGGATGAGAAATTGTGCTGCCACTCAGAAAATAACGGTCGGGCAGGAAACTGCATAGCTTGTGCGGAACTCAAGAATGAGCATGAAAAGGAAAAGACCGTAAAAGTAGGGGGAAGGATATGACAAGTCACTAATTGGATTTGCTCGAGCCTAGGGCACAAATACCTTGTGGCGTTTTACC
>RJJA01000595.1:1078-22468 GCA_003724045.1 Lepidurus arcticus | reverse complement strand
CACGTAGCGGATTTTGATACAAGCATACGACAGCTCAAACAAACGCGTGTAGCAAAGGTAGTAATTATTTCAGTATTCATAAACGAAACCTTACGAGTGGTCTTCTCTTCCGATTGTAGGGCTCTCAGACCAATACCTGCAAAGCATCGGACTGGAAAGCAGCGCGTGCAGAATGTCAGTCGTTTGCAAAATCGGACGAAACGGGCATCTGCATTGTGTCGTGTCGGCACGAAATCATACTGGGAGGATTGAACATGTTCCGAGAGGAAATTTATTCGTACCCCTGCTGCTCCAGTACGAGCTTGGTAAGCAAAAACGAATATTCTTTGTATTGTCGTGGCCCGTTTTTTCCAACGCTGTATTTCGTCTCCAGTCCCAAGCGGGACTGCCTTCTCTCTACATTTACTTGCCTTTTTAGGCCAAGTCTGAAAAAGGTCATTCGCAACAGTATCCAGTGATGTTATGGGCCAGCTCTACCCGTTCATGAGGGACACAGGTGAGTATTTTGGGGTGATGGATTTACTTTCTCGAACTAATATTTATGAATCTCAGGTCGAAATGAGATGTTAACCGATCACGTTATCTATTGGAACACCAAAAAAATAGAAGCGTTGGCGAAAGCTCTGACAGAGAAGTATCTAATGGTAGGTGTTCATGCATTGCTATTTTATTTTGGCTTCCTGGCTTGAGTGGGGTAACTTTTTCTCTGTTTGCGCGACAGGTTCCTCGCTTATTGGCGTACCATCAAAAAGAACTCGACAAGTTTGGCTATTCCGAAGAGCAGTTGCGGGAGGAGCGTACGAGCAGGAAAGACAGAGCGGACGGTGATTGCCTGAAAACATTTTTAAGTGCAAAACTAATTAATCATATTTTGCAGCTAACTTGGCTGATCCTGCTCCCGCGCCTACAAAGAAGGACATGGAATCCGTTAAGGAATTTCTAGACAAGTAGTTCCCTTTTTTCTTTTTTTCATTGTGTTATGCATTAAAAACGTAACATCTGAATCTTATTAGTTTGTCAGTCGAGACTACGGAAGTGTTTGATCTGTTAAGCAGCGAATCGAGGCGCGTTTGTCCTGTCCGGAAATTCCTGCGGTACGTCCATCGATCCATCACGGATGGTGTTGCAGCGGCTCGTATCAAGAGTTTAAAAATTGAAGTGTCAGCTGCAGCTGGTAAGTTTTTCATTCGGTTTAATCGGAACATATCTTCCGTCCACTCATAGAAAAGGTAAGTCATGCTGACCCTGATATATTTTTTTGCTTTTTTAATGTCTATCTGAATGAATTGATATCTTTATCTGTAATATATGTGATTGTCCGCTTTGCCGCTTTCGCCTTTGTGCTCCAAAGGCGAAACGATTAGAGGATATGTCAACTGTTTCCCGGTAAAGTTGTCCATTTTTGGCAACTATACAAGTTGTATTTTTATACTTAGACAGAATCTTTCTTATTGCTAAAAGTATTGTGAATTTGTTAATTCACGGCTTACTTGGGGTGAAAAGAAATTAATTTAAGGATCTCACTTCTTAAATGGAAGTGACAGCTTCTGCGCAATTATCGGTGTTGTATAATAATGTCAATACAAATCCTTCTTCGTTAAAAAAATCAGTAGTATATAGTAGTTGAATGCATGGCTTAAAAAGGGTGGGGTATATTCAGAGACAGTCACTCGATGCGCCCGGGAATCGCTGTAAATAAGTAGCTTCTTGGGATTGAAATATCCCTTCTGCAACAGACCGTTATTTTGAAATGAACTATGGGAACCGCAGCTTGTTCAAGCATTTTTTCAACTTTTGAAGACACAAGCAAATTGAGGCGACAAAAACGACTGCAAGCCGCAAGCGAGAAACAAAAATGGATGCAACACGTGGAGTGGTACAATAAACTGAGGAATTACGTCCCCAACGCTTCGGAATTCTCCAAGTTGGCAGAAGCTGACGTGATTGATGTGCACACAGTAATACGAATAATTCGATAGCACGTATACATATACTGATGTATGCTGATGTGTCTAGGCGACCGCGACCGACTGACCAAAGCCATCGATCTCTTCACTAAAAGTAGAGAGGATCCGGGAATAGCCGGAAATACTTGATAGGGAAATGCACGATTTGAGCCGATACTACGAAGAAAAAGAGAAGGCCCTCGCAAATTTTCATCCTAGCATGCTTTGGCCCGCTTACGGACTTAAAACATACTGTTTACCAGAAACCAGTGACGAAGTTACTCTGGACGGCCTGAAGGCGTTGGTTATTAAGAGACAACGTCATATTTCTTTATTCAGAGAAGACGCCATACGGCAATTTCAAGCCGTCAAAGATTCAAGCCGTCATACTACGTATGCTTCTATTACTCTGTGTGGAGCGGTCTCTATCGAGTGATCCGTTTAGTCGAATGTGATCTGGGAAGTCCAGTTGTTAGCTGTAATTAGCTGTAACAACAACTTAATATATCGTCCAGACTTTAGCCTTGCCAGTGGGAGGGTGGGTTGCTGAGCTTGGCTCGGGTTTTTGCCATAAGGGCTGTTCTATTTTGGGGTGGGTGGGAGATAAGGACATCGGCCAGGTCGTTCGTGCTCCTTTCATGAGATTCTCAGAAGTGGCAAATTGTAGACAACACGTGATATATCAACACGTGAAGTATCAGCACGTGATAGTTCTTGGGCCTGTGACGTCAAATGGGACACGGCAGCAGATCAGCGTTGGTAAACGGTTATTATTAGTATTATTTTACCCAGTTTCCAGAATTTTGAGGACTCCTAGGTAAAAATAAGGTCAATTGCTAAAATTTCATACTGTTTTTATTAGCTGTTTAGTATCTTTGTATGCTGATATTTCTTATGTCAACACTTACGTTTATTGTGTGAACTGATTTATCATATCTAATACCCATTAGACAAAACGTTTTCTTGTTTGGACGATTGATTTCTTTGATATTTGGAAAAATCCTTGTTTTTTGTTTTCTCCGATCCGCCAGTCACCTGCTCTAATTTTTGTGACTGCAATGTTAATTAGAATTATTTAGAAATTATGTCAATAACGTAAATCAGTTATTTTTTAAAAATTTACTACCAATAATTACTGGACGCTGTGACAGCTAAAAAAAGAAAAAGGGAAGTATGAAAAATTAAAATTCACCAGAATTGGAGAAGCCACCTTACTTATTCCCTCCTTAAAAAACTGTACAAGTATAACTCAATAAACATTATTTAAGAGCTATTAAGATAATTGCATTCAATAACGTTTATAAACAAATTAGTAAAACTTGTAAATAATAAACAAATAAAAGCAATATATTTTACAACTAATAATACGAATGTCATTTGAAAAAAAATACGCGAGCGCGCTCTTCTTACAAATTTGCGAGCGATCGCGCTCGCGCTCGCCATATCGTAAAAGAGCGCGCGAGCGAGTGCGCTCGTTCCAAAACGAGCGCAATGCAGCTCTGGTCGTGTGATTTGGTTGAACTTTACTTTACTGCTGGTCCGTTTCTTGAAACGTGGAAGAACGCCACAGGCTGGCATCACAATTAGAAGTTGGGAGTTCAAGGAAATCAGGACTTGAATCATTAAAGTAAGTGAATCATTTTCTGTTCTGTTTACCGCTATGTGAAAATCGTTGGTACTGTAAACTCCAATTACCCACCCCTCAGGTTGATCACGAACATTCGTCGAATTCTTGGTCCATATTCAGTTTGGTAATCTTGAACAACTTTGACATTTAGCGACGAAAGCAACGGACTTTTGGCTATTTATTTGACGTTTAATGTATTTCTAGTATTTAAAACAATTCATTATTAGTTTATAAGGCAAGTTTCCATGTGCATGTATATGTGGCATTTTAGTATGTAGGCTATACGTGGCAATGGAAGTGGTTGGTTAGTGGCTGGCTTCAAATAAAAATAATTTCAAGTTGACAAACTTGCACTTTTACCATATTTTGATATTGTCCTTTTCTTTCGGTGCAATGAAAACTTTCGGCTTGCTGGCTTTGTTAGCTTTAAAATCATAAAATAAGATAAATGATGATAGAATTATGTTATATGAATTGCAGTTCTTTACCAGTTAGCAGTTTGTGACCGTTTTCGTAGGCCTTTTTGTGACTTTTAGAGCCGTTGGGGTTTGCTATACCAAAACCATAGCCCACTTTGTAAACCGGTAGGTCTTCTAACGGAATGACCGTAGACGACACTGCAACCATCGCTAAGTAATGACGCACAATTAGAAAATTAAAGTATGTATAATGAAAAAGAAACGCGTGCATAATTAGCTCTTCTTTAGTGTCTTTCTCAGGAACAATAATTTGTTCAGTAAATTTAGTGCTGATGACGTGGAAAACTATCATTTACGCGTAATAATATACTTTTTTCTGAAGCAAATCGTAATAAGCTCGCAAGCAAATATTCCCGATACCTCTTTATGTTGCAAAAAATTAAGCAAAATAAGATACGTAATATAAATAAGGAACTTGTAGTCAATAAGTTACTGCCATAATTTGTAAAAATACCAAAACGAAATGTCATAAACTGCTTTAGAACTAGGAATTTTTAACGAAATAATAAAATAGCAATGTAGCATTGTTATTTGATATTTTATTTTAAAAAATAAGACTAAGAACACAAATGTATGAATTTAATAGTTTTATTTTGTCATTTTTTAAAGAACATACCTGGCTGCAACTTTTTGTTGTCCATTTTCTCGTATTCGATCGGATACCCCATCCCCAAACCAACAGTTAATGCTAAACACAGTAGTAGAACCAAATTCCCCATCTTAAGGTTGTTCAAATCACTTTTAAAATAGGTTTGAAATGACACGTTTTAACTAAAGCTATAAGGTGAAGCTTATGGATCCGTTGCAGAAGACCTCGTGTATGCTTACGCAGTTTGTTGGGTGTGTATGCTGTCTCTAAAATAACCAGTTTTGGTGGTCATATATCCTATCCCACTTTTTTTAAAAAGCTTTTTAGGAAACGTAGCCAAAGCCCCTAAAGGGCAACACATTTCCTTATATGTGCTGGTTCTGTTCCCCCCTCAAAGCAAATACCCAAGGACTTCCAATTAGGGTTTCCTGTTATATTTGTCGTGTATTTTTGTTCAACTTGTAACGTTCAACGTGCAATCGTGCCTTCGAGCACAATTGATTTCCTTCAAAATAAAAGAGGAAAGTAAACTTCAAAAAAAGAAAAAGTTAAAGTTTTTGTTTACTCAAATTTCTTCTTCACTCGTCTCTTCCATGACAGCATGGAGTTGATCAGCAGAAATTCCCTTGCTATTAGCATTCTTACGAGCACTACTACGAGTGGAAGGACTTCCGTCTCCATTTTCCAGATGATCCAAATCAATTTTCTGGTATGGAATGCTCGAACGAACGTCTTGGAAGTGAACGGCGAAATGTTTGACTCGGCAAGCTACCAAACCCATGATGCCCAGCAAGACGGCCAATCCTAAGGCGAAATGCCAGCTGAAGATGACCATCACGATCATCATTTGTGCATGGTCTTCTTGGTTCCACTCGGACATGCCGGGAAGTGGGTACAAAATGAATCCCACTTGGTAAAACCATGTTCCTTGGATGAAAGTAAAGTACGCCCGGGCTAGTGCGGGTACTGCGCTGGATTTAAACCACATTTCAGCTAAGATCGATGTGAAACAACCCACTATGATGTATAAGAGCAGAGTATGGAGCTAAAAAATCGCATTTGTTAAGTTAATAAGTTTTAACTTAATTTTTTTCGAATTTTGATCGAACGTACTAGAACGTCCATATGAGTACGACCGTGCAAGTGGTTCGCGAATAAGAGCCCTTCGATGGCAAAAGCTAAGGCCCCGGTGATATAATCAAGACCTGCTGGGATATTGAAGTTGTAGAAGTATAAAACGTCCATTAAGCCACTGAAACCGAAGAAAAAGAACATGGAAATGTGCTGAGCGTTGCCCCATTCTGTCCAGTGGCCGCCTTTAATCCCAGTTGCAGTCTCACCTGTGCGGATGAAAGTTAGTTTTTAGTTAAAATTCGCAATTTTCTAAAAAAAAATCCGGTTTTTTAATTAAACTTTTAAAGTAGCAAATTTGACTTCAGATACCTAAATTTGAGCGAAATGTGGGAATCTAAAACTTGAGTTATTCGAACTCTTGGTAAAGATTTGAAAATTGTAATAGATGACAGTCGAAGAAAAACTTTCAGAACTGGAAGACGAAATTTCACTTTGGGAATCGCAAAATGCAATGCAAAAAATAAGCGCTTGTACTTGGAAACTTGATACATTTCATTCTTTCCAAGCGTGAAATTTCCTAATCCAAACTTAAAATGTAGAATGAGTAAAAAACAATTTTTTCTGTTACCTGTAATGCCTGTGCAAACCATGATTATTTTCACTAACCCTTCGATGGGTAATCTTTGGGTACACGGGCAAGGGAAAGATGAGGTACTGCGGTACACGTTGTTGGCTGAACGAAAGTACTGGGAGCGATAATACCTGAAACCAACAGAAACGCATGAACAACAAAGAAAACAAACCAAGAAAAAAAGGCGTTTTTTGTCAATCATTTTGAAAGCTTACTTGTCAAAAATGGACCACATCCACCATAATCCGAAAGCGATGAAAAAAGTACCGGGCAAAACATGACCCATTAAGGTCCCCATGTCGCAAATTTAGTTTCCTAGCTTGCAAGAAATACCATCAGCACTTTTATTTTTGAGTCATTACTCAAAATCGCCAAGCGAGAGTGTCACTTTCTCACGTAAAATTCAATCTTATCTTGTATACCGTCGCACCGATAAGTCTTTTCCATGACAACCAATGGACGTTTGAACGTTCTGCAGTCAAAGTCCATTTCCTGCCCTCCAGTTCAAATGTAGCTATTATCTATATTTTTCAAATGTGCCAATGCCAACACGTTTAAATTTTGTCACCCATTGCTTGTATTGATAGTTAAAATCACCTAAATCAACGGAAGTTAGTCCCCCTAAAAAAATAGATAAAGTTTTCAAGGATGTTTGCAGAGTTTGGAATCCGAATCGCTGGAATCGTCGTAAGAAGTCACGAGTCCAGGATCAAGTAATTGCAAATCTGCGGATTTGCCCAGCGTCTTAACAAGTTTTTGCACCCGCTTATGAGCAAACAGCATGATCATCAGCAAGATAGTGAAAGCAATCGCGTAATCCATGAGATACAACGCGGTGACCATCATGAGACTCTCGTGTTCGCTGTCGAGCGTCATGATTCCAGAGAGCGGGTACAGAATCAGCGAAAGATGGATCATCCACATGCCAGAGATCATGATCGCAGTGGATCGGATCAACGCAGGAATAGGAGTCGCTGGTAACGCGATCTCGGCCAGCGTTGCCAAAACGGCGGTGATTTGAACCGGTTCAAGGAATCCATGTACCTTTTTTAAAAATTGAGGAAAAAGTAGAAGAGGAAAAAGAAATTATTTTCTTCACGTAAAATTTCTTTAAAAAAAAGAAACACATGTGTGTTTTTTAATTAAAAGATTTTTTTACCGTGTTTTCCAGAGCTTCCTTGCCATGCATGTGATTAGACAAGATGATGTAATTAACCCAGAAGGATAAGGCTAAGGCCATATGGTCCAGATGGCGCGGTACTACAGTCGGACGGTAATGGGTGGCGACGTCAACGATTCCGCTCAAGATCCAAAACACGTATACCATACTGTGCTGCGCTCCTTGACTGCGCATTTCACCATAGAAATAGTAACTCGAAATCACTTCGGCTAAAGGAGAAAAATAGGCACTTTAAAAAATCAATCTTTTTAATTTTAATTTTGTAATATTTCATTTTTTTATTCATTTTAATAGTTTAATAAGTTTTTGAACTTTATTCCCATTTTCGTTCGTTCCAAATCATTACTTTAAATTCTTGTTATTAATTCTTTTCTACGATTTTTTAAATTAATTAAGTTTATTGATTAATTGATTGTTTAGTTTTGGATATTTCTTTGTGAAATATTAAGAAAAATGCTGCGTTTGCTAAGTTTGTAACAGTTAAAATGGGCATTGTATTGCAACCGAAGTGTGAAATTAATAGCTAATAAAGTGAGTTTTTTATGGGGTTTCTTACTCATTGTGCCAGCGAATCCTAAGAAAAGCTTTGCATAGCCTTCAACGGGTCGAGTAGGACAGCAAGGGCTCGTAAAGGAAGCAGTATTGCGGTACCGATAATATCCATTTTGTACCAGTTTGGACAAAAAGTATCTAGTTTCGATAATAGTAACTAAGTCATATTTTTAATTAATAGCGTTTTCAACTGGGAACCCTGGTGCAGCACTTTTTGCCCTGACTGCCACAAATTCACTGTTGCAACACCCAATTTTGTGGGATTCAGTGCAAAAACTGCTGCACCAGGGTTCACAGTCGAAAACGCTATAAGGAAAGTTTTCGTTGGCATACCTGCGAGCAATACTGTAGGACCACCATAGCGCCACGAAAAATGCTGAAGTACCAGCAAAGGTGTGTCCTGTGTGAATTGTGATAAATGGAATCTTGAACAAAACTTTTTTTTTGTAAAAGAATTTGTATGGAAAACTTACCTAAGAGTTCCACTCGCACCATAGTTCCGTTCGAGAAGAAATCTTGTACTGATATGTGCCAACTTGTCTCGTTTCGTTCAGGGGAATATGCTAGTACAATCGCTTCGTTTCTCAGTACTTGCCAGGTGTTTGCACCACTTATTGAATTGTTTCATTTATTGTCGAATGGAAATTATTTTATGATAGCTTCCCTTTTTTCATTTGTAATTACAGAGTCTTGCGAGAAACACGAGAAAGGCTTTACATTTTACGGTTAAGACAATTTAGGGCAGGGTTCTGTTTGCCGACGTGTGACGTAAGGTGGGTATAGTGATGTAATGGACTGTTTATGTGTGAAACATTTATCAAATGGAAAGGAGTCGTGAAGGTGCTTTTGTAAAAGGTCTTTTCCGTAATCATCTCAATGATGGCTAAGTACGGATAATTAAACAGGTATTAATTACAATGTAAGGATCGGAGGAGCTTATGATTTCACAAGGTCTAGGGTAATGTTATGTGATAATAGTGTTATAATTGTTTAGGACAAAACAGGCGATAATGAGAACAAGTGAAGAGAATTACGAATTATCCGAAATTTTATGTTTTACGTATGTGGAAATTTCCTTGGAATTATCCCGATTGTCCTTGAACCGCTATGAGGTTAAACTTAAATACTGCATGCCCATTGTTGTCTAAAGCGGAAGTTCATTATTAATAAAAAAAGGAAGTACACAATTGTGTCATGTGTAATAATTGAAGTGTGTCAGCAGTAAATTGTATATTCATTTGTTGTTTGTATGACATGTTTTTTTTTCGCTCTGGAGATAATAAGGAATTGACACGCTCACCTTTACAATTGAGAACGATGTAGGTTAGACAATTTATTGGTAGGCAGAATTATGTGGGTCCGTTTGCCCATGACTACAAAACTTAGGGTAAACTGCGCAGTTTCAGCTGTAATCATAGGTTTAATTGTAAGACTAACTCGGTATTTTTATTGGAATTTTTATGGTCCTTCAAGTTCCGTTTTTTTGTTTGTTTTTTAATAATAATAACCGGCATAGGAAACAGCCTTTTGCCAGTCTACTTATTGGTCATATGATTTTTCATGACATGGCTAGATTGGGCTAAATTACAGGAGGGGGAGGAAGGGAGGGAAGGGTAGAAGGTAGAGAGAGGTAATTGAAAGAAAACTTACTATGAAATAAATTTCGGTAGTTGACAGGCATGCTTGAAAGCTAGCGTGAATTCTCGGACTGCTGAGAAGAACTTGGTGTCCGTCAAGAAATTGGCCGAGTTAAAATGTAGACCCAACCAGCAGTGACGTTTGATTAGTTGAGCTCTTTCTTTATTAAGCAGGTGGCAATGTATCAGAATATCGTGGAGGTCTTGGATAAAGTTATCTGGGCACGCACAAAGATTGGAGGTCGTCTTCTTCAGCGTATACAAGTAGTTAAGAGCGAGGAAATGCGTGGAGCGGACTTGGATTATGCAGCTGACTACGCTTTTCGGGAGTTTTAAACTGCAGATGGGTTTACCGTCTGCTACTACTCCTAGATGTAGTAAGTGGTTGTTGGCAGAGCGAGAGTTTTTCCTGTCTTTGTTCCATTCTTCATATAAAGCTTTTCTAATGAAGAGTTTTGCCTCTTTAGAGGTGGTGGTGGTCACCCAGTTTGTCCTGCATGCCGTATATCTCTGAGGCATTCTGTTGTTTTCGCAAGATTCAGAAGGTTGACGGGATGACGAAAAACGGAGTGCCTGCTCTTTTGCTAGAAGATACAGTGGCATTGTGCCAGTTTCAATTGCCAGAGTAGAAGTTCCGTATTATATTGTGTATTGTGGTATTACAAATCTTTAATTGTACACAATATTCTATTTGTGTAAATTTGCCACAAAACTTATTTGTATAAAATTACTAGGATTTTTTGTTTATATATCGTGTTGCCGTGCATTGAAAACCCGTGACTCGATCCGTGTTATAGCACTTTCAACGTCGGTTAGTTGTCTGTGCTCGACTAGAGATAATTCGTTGGACAGTGACGGATTAGTAAAATCTTTACACTCGTATGACCCTGTGTGATATTGGCGAGATTAAGTGAAATAATATTCGCAGTTTTTCCGTACTTTTTAAACTTTTTATTGTAAAAACGCTTTGAAGGTCAATTTTAGTTAAACTACTCATAATTGCATAAACAGATTTTATCAACACCTGAACTATAGTATATTTTAGTGAAACGTACACGTATCAGTATAAGCTTTTGTCTAATGTACAAAAGACACCACATGCACCGAATCCGTACTAGCATTGTTGCAATTTATTCCACTAGATGTAGTTTAAGTCGCGCATGTTATTTTATTTTTTAATTAATTCTTTTGTATTTATTATCTTGTTTGTTCTTTTTTTCGTAAAGAAAATGATTAACAATCATTCGGCTATAGTAACAAAGGCTCGTGGAACAAAAGGGCTGTGCTGGTCTTGAAAAGCTATGTACTTGATAATGCGTTCAGTAACGTACTGTGCAGTACAGTGTACGTATAATGTTTTAGTGGAACTTCGTTTCAGGCTCAAATTCGCTACACATTTCATCTATGCAATCTAACTGGGAGAGGTTAGGATTCATTCCAAGGCATCTAACCTGGTTTCGTACGCAACGTTCCGCAATGAACATTAAGGCGTACAAGTACAGAGTGGCGCCCACATAGTGTGCAGTATAAATGCCTGACACCAATCCCAAAGAGTTGTGGTCATTGTCGTCGTAGAGAACGATTCCCGACGGTGGGAATAGGATAAATGCTACCTGGATCAACCAAGTTCCTGAAATGAAGGTAGTCACACCCCGAACTAGCGCGGGCACTACGGATTTGTTGCAGAAAACCTCGAAAAGAAGGGCAATGGCTGTAGCTTGATCTAACGGTAGAAAGAAGCCGTGCACCTGGAGGGAAATTCAAGTTTACTTAGACGAACTGTTGCAAACGTTTATAAGGATCTACCATGTTCTCAAGAATGCTTTTTCCATGCATGTGATTGGAGAATGTCCAATACTTCATGTAAAAAGTCAACGCTAGGGCCGCATGGTCCATATGTCTCGGTATCACTTGTGGACAGTAGTGCTTTAACAGATCTGTCATCCCACTCAAAATGAAAAACACGTCAATCATGATGTGCTGGAAAGACCATGCTGGTATAAGTCCTGGCCCGACTCCTACCGTGGTGACGAATCCCACTGAAAATAATTTCAGATATTTTTCGTATCAGAATTTGAGTTAAACTTGACGGAAAGTAATTCACCATTAGGTTTGTTTACCTAAGCCTGCTATAAAAGCAATCACTATTTTCAGCCAAGCTTCTATCGGAGTTCGTGTTAAGAAATACGGGAAGGGGTACGTGGCAGTATTCCGGTACTTGTAGTTAGGGTGCTGGAGATATTTACATAGAAAGTACCTATGGAGGTTTTTAGAGAAGAAATCATCGAGATATTTGAGCTCGGATTGTATGATCCTATGCACGCTAGCTAATATCCTGAAATTTACAGTACCTTCTTAAAGCAGAGTACGTCCACCATGTACCAAGAAACATCACTACCATTCCGTATTGAACGTGTCCTTTAAAATCGCCCATAATCTCTCTTCAAGTCGTACTCTCTACTGTAGTCCGTTTATATTAGCAGCGAGCCAGGCCTATTCTAAGGAACTGAACGCACTTCAGCGAAAATGAACGTACTATATAGGATTGAGTCGGAGATGCAAGTGAAGAGCTCGAAATTGAAGTTATAAAGTGTGTAAGGGGAACAATATTGTTTTTAGGATCTTTCTATTTTTCACTTGTGTGTTCTTTTCTATTATGACCCATGTCACTTTCGCAAGTGTAAAGCCGTATACGGTACTAAATCAAGGAATAAGGAAGTTTTATGCTCATTGTATTGCTATCCCAGCTGTAAGTAAATCATTTTTGTGCCAAACGCTAAGAAAGGGATTCCAACAATTTCTTGTCGACTGAGTTCCCCAACCTTGAAGAGGTGTGGAGGACACGATAAAAAATAATTTAAAAAAGAAGGTTACGAACCCAAAGAAACTACCTGGCATTTTTAATGACATTCAAATGAATTTTTCAACACTCAAAGTGCCTTTGAGCATCAGCTGGCACATAAAGTATGGTTGATTGTCAGTTTTACTATCTTCGAACACACTCTTCTATAAAACCCGCCGGGTTAGTCGTACTTTGGGCCGTAGGCTATTATGAAGAGAGTCTATAGGCATGTACGAATCTGCTCAAAACCTGCTTCAGAACGAATCTGCTCACACCTCATGAAAGATTTGTTCGGACCAATTTGACTTTCTGAAAATTCACCCAGGCTAAGAGAAATAAACAGGAAAACTATTAATAGATTTATTTTAGCGATTAGTGACCTATCGTCGACAAGATGACCAGCGTGTTTTACAAAGCCCAGAATACTTCTGAGCAAAGGCCAAAGCAGTGTACCATGGCATTTTGAACCCGGTCATGATTTGTATATCCTAAAGTAACACCCACGCTTGTATACCAAATTCAGACATCGTCAGTGCCGGATTTAAGGATCCAGGGCCCCTAGGCAGTTAACAGAGTCGAGGACCCCATTTTGGCACGTAGCAAAAAATAGACTTTAGTTTTATATTTATTCAACGTACGTTGACTTTAGAAAATAGGCAACCAGACTTAAAAGTGAAATAAGCGAGTACCAACTACAGACTGCATTATTTCTGACTATATGTATTGTACAGTACTCTATAGTTGTTATGTACACAACACTATAGTCTGCTACCATGTTCGCACATATAGAATTCAATTTATTGTGGAATCACTTACAAGCAATTTAATCAAGGAGAATAAAACAAGTCGGTTAAAACTTGTACGTCCGTTCGTCCGTACATCTGTATCACGTCTATCTTGTCAACCTTGATGGAAAAAACCAGGTTGAGAGTCAGTCAAAACGTTTGTCGCAAGCCTTGGGGCATGAACTCGCCAAGGTCACCTAGTCAAGTCAGGTCAGTCTCGGATCGTACATTCTGGACACTCTGTCCAGAACAATAGTAATCTATGTATTGTACTAAGCTATTAATCGCATGATGGACTTTGCCATTGACCAATGACAGTGCTTTTCCTTCGTTGGACCACTACTACGCTTATGCAGGGCTCTCAACACTACAACCCTTCTAAACTCTCCAGTCAACTAAAGGACAGGTTATTCAATTAAATGGAATTGCTGAACCACAGCAAGAGCTCCCGCATTTTTTGTTTCATTTTCGCCAAGCGCTTTCTTGTTCTGTCCTTTTTGCCAGGTAGAAGGATTAGCTTCGCTACTAAATGCCATTTAATTGAATGACCTGTCCTTTAGTTGACTGGGGAGTTTAGAAGGGTTAGTGTTGTGAGCCCTGCATAAGCGTAGCGTGTTCTGGAAACGACAGGATTGGTCCAAACGACGATAAATGCTGTCATTGATGACGATAAGCACTGTCAATTTGAAATTCCATCGTGCTATCAATAGTTTGAGTACTGTACAGCATAGATAGTGAATTAAGTCTCTTTTCTTCTGTGGTAGATCTTAAATAATTCTTTACTCCTTTTAATGCTGAAAACGACCGTTCTGCCGTACAGTTTGACCCCGGTGTGCATAACAGCATCCGGAGTGCTATTCCCACGTTTGGATAAAGGTCCAAAAAGCCTTTTTCCGGAATGTGCGCAAACTAGTATTGCAACACAGCCTTTTTAAATTGACCAATGACAGTGCTTGTCGTCATTTGGACCAATCGTGTCGTGTCTAGTCCACTAACTACGCTTATGCAGGGCTCTCAATACTATAACCCTTCTAAACTCCCCAGTCAACTAAAAGACAGGTCATTCAATTAAATGCCATTTAGTAGCTAAGCTAATCCCTTTACCTGGCAAAAAGGACAAAACAAGAAAGCGTATGGCGAAATGAATAAAATAATTTATTTTTGTCAAAAATATTTTTTCAGTGGCAAATTCACCGGGAGTCCTTGCTGTGGTTCAGCAATCGGCACGATTGGGGGTCTTGGAAAAATTAGTCTCATTCTTCCTGGCTCCGTGACGAGGGTAAAGTTAATTCAAATTTGAGAGTCTGGAATCTCTCCGATCACATCTTGGATTTTATTCAGGTTTATATAGCAGGTGAAAAAGGATTAACGTCGTAAGGAATACAAGTTTTCTCTGTGTTCAATCGGTGAAAGGGGCGAACTAAGAAATCAAATATCCTTGTATAGCTCTTTGTCTCTCACTACGGATGAGCTTTCTTTTCCCGGCACGATTTTCACCGAAAGAAAAATTGAATTTTATGATTCTTCCCAACCTTAATCCCTTTTCACATATGCTTAATTAACATGAATAAGATCCCTGATCCCCGATATTTTCAGCTTTGCCCATAAAGCATATAGATAACCATATTGTCACGGCTATATTTCACATTGCTT
Organism: Lepidurus arcticus; assembly: GCA_003724045.1. Taxonomy (NCBI): domain Eukaryota; kingdom Metazoa; phylum Arthropoda; class Branchiopoda; order Notostraca; family Triopsidae; genus Lepidurus; species Lepidurus arcticus. The sequence continues at coordinate 7,473 of RJJA01000595.1, read as the reverse complement.
GTGCTTTTTGCATGCTTCGCTTGACTCATTTAGCTAGATCAGCGTAATACCAGAGGATCCATCCGCCTGCGGCCCGGATTACGCGTCCTGTACGGATACACCAGGCAGGGTGGATCCCGGAATGCGAAGATGATGTCTTTGGTGAGTCCTGTCAGGGAGTCTTAGTTAGGACGCCAGAGAGTTGAGTTTAGAGGGTCGAAGGAGATAGTCCATAGTAGTGTTGTTATGTCTTAGTCCCTATTCTCTGTACATTTAGTCCCCCTTAACTTTACCGCTGTGTTTAACCGAATACAGTTCTGTAAATCTACCTTCCTCGAACTTTACTCCTAATCCCTGACAGATTTGATGCCCTGCCAGAATTGGGCGTGACAATATACGTAATGAAACAGAGAGAGAGCACTACACCATGGGAATTCTTACTAAGGATATTTTATTTCTTACTTCGCCCCTTTCACCGATTTTATGTCAGTTGTTATTTTAGTCTATAAAAGATGTAAAAAAAATAAATGGTGAAAAAAAATATGTATTCAAGCAATTTTCACAAACAGTTAACAGATTTTAAGAGTAACTAACCCCCATCCACTATGCTACGTTCATGATGAGAGGAACCAACTTAATTTGCTGTGCTGACACGTTCATGTCGAAGTCTCCTCGTCGAAATCATCCAAGTCCAGTGGCTTGGGCGGGAGCTGCGTATTCGGGGGAAACCGGGCATTAAAGTCCCGCTGTTCTTCCCAGGCCTCCTCCAATATTGATTCCAGCTCCTCCACCCAAACCACTTCCAACACCTCCGCCGTAGCCGCCTCCAACACCAGCTCTATAACCGCTTCCAGTGCCTCCTCCAAAGCCACCTCCAGCACCTCCTCCGAGGCTACCTCCAAGACCGCCTTCAGCACCTCCGCCGGAACCGCTTCCAACACCACCTCCAACACCACCTCCAAAACCGCCTCCAGCACCTCCTCCGGAACCACCTCCAAAACCGCCTCCAGCACCTGCTCCGGAACCACCTCCCAAACCACCTCCAGCACCTCCTCCGAGTCTACCTCCAACACCACCTCCAAAACCACCGCCTCCAACACCACCTCCATGGCCACCTCCTCCATAGCCGCCTGCATGGCCACCTCCCGCCCCTCCTCCAATGCCGCCTCCACTACCTATTCCAATGCCGCCTCCAAGACCACTTCCTTGACCGACCCCAGCTCCTCCTCCAAGGCCTTCTCCATGATTAACTCCAAAACCGCCTCCTAAAGCCGAATTTGAAGCAAAACCCAAGCCGCTAGCTCGTTTATCTTGCTGATGTCCGCCGTGGTAGTCGTCATGTCCCCAGCTACCGTATCCAGTATATTCACCGCCGTGCCCCCAGCCTCTTCCTCCAACAAAGCGAGTAGGGACAGCCAAGCCTGCAGCCGCCAAGAGGGCTAATAGGAACTACCATTTGAAAAATAACTTGAAAATTAACATCTATCCAAGCTATTTATTTTTACTAAATACTTACGAGAGATAAGAGTGCCATGGTTCAAGTCGAATAGATCAAGTCAGAAGCTGAAAAGCGTATGGTCATATAACGTGTTAGAGACCGCTTTTATATCGTCAAAACTTCCCCAATGTCCTTCAGCAGTTCATATTTTCAACGTGTAAAAATGATGCGTCGTGTGCAGTTTTGTGTGATTATATAGTTATACCCTATCACGACTTGCAAATATTGGACAACATTGCAGAAGCTTTTAGCAGTTGTCTTCACTATTTGCAACTTTCAGAAATGATGTCAGACGGCCAGTTCCCTATTTCTTTATATGCACAACTCGGGAAAGAACGTATTATTCTTGCACTTGACTGACGTAGTCGTGAATAAATCACCAGATCTACTGAAAAATTTGCATTAGCAATCCGGGTTTACTTAGATCTTCTTATCGTTTTCTTTTCCTCCTTTTTGTATGGAAATAGCAAACATTGCTGGTTTTCCGAAGTTCTGAGTGTCTGTTCTTCTCTTCTTCCATGCTATAGCTTATTTCCAAAGGTTCAACTCAGCAAGAAACACTAACTGCACACCTGATTGCTTTAACCATCGGAAACCGTCCATTTTCCCTCGTTTTTTGTTGACTTTTTTTTAAATAGTTATAGAACAATTAATTAATTTAAAAAAAAAAAGCTTTGTCCGACAGTGACAGCTATTTGTTGTAATTTTATAGTATGTTCTATTTGCTATGTTTTACAAGTTTTTAACATTGTTAATGTCGTAGATATTGTGATCTGCAATGATTGTACCACCAGTACATCAAAGGATTATAGTTAGTGGGATAAGAAGAGGAGGTGGTCTCCTGCTACTTGAACATGTAGAATACGTATACATTACGTACAATGCAAAAGGGAGGGAAGGTAATTATAGTTACGGATACTTTAACGGAACTTCGTATCAGGCTCAAACTCGGTACCCTCAACTATGTAATCTAAACTGGACAAGTTGGGATTCATTCCAAAACATGCAACCTGATGTCGTACGCGACGTTTCGTAAGGAATACTAACGCATACAAGTAAACAATTCCACCTAAGTAGTGCAACGTATAAATTCCAGATAAAAAGTTCAAGTGTGTATGGTCATTTTCGTCGTACGGAATGATTCCCGACGGTGGAAATAGCGTAAACCCGATCTGGACAAGCCAAGATCCTGCAATGAATGTAATCACGCCTCGAAGTAGCGCAGGGATTACTGATTCATTGCAGAAAATCTCTAGTAGGAGTGCAATCGCTACAGCTTGATCTAACGGCAGAAGGAAACCGTGCATCTAGGGAGAGAAATCAAGGTTAATTAGCAAGTACTGCCGCGAACGTGTAGAACGACCATACCGTGTTCTCAAGAATGCCTTTTCCATGCATATGATCCGCAAAAATCCGGTACTTCATGTACGAAGTGAATGATAGGGCCAGATGGTCCATGAATTTTGGGAGCACTCGTGGATAATAATGCATAATCAAATCTGTAACCCCACTTACAAGAAAAAACGACTGAACCATGATGTGCTGGAGTGCCCATCCCGGTACAAGTCCTGGTCCAGCTGCCACACCACCGAAAAATTCTCCTACAAATAATTGTAACAATGAATTTCGAAGAATCTGATCAACGTCTTTTTAATTCAAATTCAGAAATGTGGTAAATTTCGAAGACCTGTTCCTCCTATCAATGCCCAGCCGAACTTCAGCCAGGCTTCTACAGGAGCCTGCGGTGAGACGCAAGGGAACGGGTACGTGACAGTATTCCGGTACTTGTACAGAGGATGTTGTAGCTGTTTGCATAGAAAGTACCTGCAGCAGCTCAATAGAATCAAGGCATCAAAAATATTGAATCTTCGGATTGCTTGATCTTTCTGTCCGAAGTTAAGAACTGAAAACGCACCTTCGTAAAGCGGAATACGTCCACCATGTACCAATCAACATTAGTAGAGTACCATTCAAAGCATGTCCAAGTAGGGTACCCATAGATCTTCTTTCCTATACTCACTCACTTTCTTAATGTGAACTTTCTAAAAACCAACTAGTAGACCGTTCGTATCGTATCTAGTGTATTTAACCAAGTCGAAGGAGAGAATGAAGCATTCAAATGGAATGTTTGCCTGTTATAAAGAAACAGGCTAACTTTAAAACGCATTTCCTCATTGTTGTTTATTTGTTTTTATTAATGTTTTACATTCGTGTCCTTATGTAGCACTTGCATATCATTAATTTATATCACTGGCAAGACATTCTAACTAACTACTTGTTTTTTTCCGGCTGCAAATTACCCAGCTGCAAGATAAGACTTATTACGCCAAATGATGGAAAGAAAGAAAAGCTATTGTATTAACCTTCTGACGGTGGCAATATATTTTCCTTATTTTTTCTGTAACGTCACAAAACCTTGAAAAGGTACGTACATAATTCATCATGAGTCGGTTTCACTAAATGCACTTGCAACGAGAACGATTTGTAGCGAGGAAGCGTTTTAAAAGCTACCACATTAAATCCAGATTTATTTCATGTACGCAAGTCTCAAGGTTAGTTCGAGTTAACAGTGAAAATAGTAAAGTAGAGTAGAGTGAAGTATAAGTAATTTTGTAGATAGGTATTCGCAGGGTACGTGACAGTACTACGGTATCTGTACGCGGAATGCTGGTGATATTTAACTAGAGAGTGGCTATAGGAACAATTTTCAAATTGGTTTTCAAGTTTCAAAGGTTTGAGAGCAAGTGTACTGTACATTACCTCTGTATGACACTACGATCTGTATACTATCTGTATAGATCCACAAAACTCAGACAAACCACCAAGACCACTTAAAGATAAAAAATTATCGGAAAGGATCTAAGATCCGGCAAAAAAAAGATCCAAAGCACAGGCTGACAAGTGGTTGAACCATGGAATGAACAGCTTTATAAAACTGCGGTATCATAATTATGTCCTTTTTAATTTTAGATTTTTTTTTACTATAAGAGAAAGTGAAAGATGCGACATAGCAGCCATTTATTTTCCGCAACAGGTTATATGCTCACACAACGTTGTGTGAATCGCTTCGATTTCTATCTGTTTTATTTAAACATGTCATGCTTTTTAAGTGATTTTTTCAACGTTTTTATATGCATACCAGCTCTAATATATAACCTATATATGAAAGCAATATATGTACCACAAATAAATAAAAAGTGTATTCCTTATTTTGAGTCACGAAATTATACGCTTTTCGAAAATCCTATTGCGAAAGCAAAGAAAAACGTCAACTAGTGCGTGGAGACTCGGGTCAAAAGTAATATTTCGCGCTTGTTTATTTTTCGCAATTTTCACGGACTTAACTATCATCTGAATGTAGAACCAGTAGATGCATGCTTATCTCTGCTTTCTATTAAGCTAATGTATGCTCCATAAAAACGTAAAATAAGATCAAACTAGCCTTCAAACCAGGAGGTCCTCCTTTGTTACAACCGTATAAACCGTTGAGTCAGATGGGACATGTTTAACGTGCTTTTCCCCATAAGAAACTTTGCCGATCAAATTTTTAATAATACACCTAACAAATTGTAATGAAAATTAAATTATAACAGTCTGCACATTTAGTAGAACATTTTAGCACCATTTCTATTAAGTTGTGTGTTCTAAGAAACAAGTAATTATAAAACACAAAAATGCAACGTTATAACGTTGCATTTTGCCTTTGGTTCCAAGGATCATGGATACAATGGCTATTTGCCAAATTTGCATTTGGTTCCAAGGATACATGGATCAGCTCATTTATTTTCAACGCGCCGCTTTCGAAACACACGAAGCTGCTAAAATTACTGCTTTTTTATGGATCTCACGTTCCATATTGTTTAAGTAACTGTAATTTTTTTAAGAATGCATTCCAATTAACACTGAGAAATTATTGATTTGTGTACATTTACCTTAAATTTAGTGCTGCGTTTTCTAATAGCGTTTTTCCTTGGGAAAACTGAGTGCGGGTTAGATGCTGCACTACTTTTCCAGTTTTCGACACTGCGACGTCGCAACACTGTGCTGGTTCCTAGAACGCAATTCAAAACAGAGACCAAGGAAACGCGCGGGTTCCGTGCTTGTCTGGTAAACATGGAGGAATCCTTTTTATTTCAAGTTTTTTTACGCAATAGGGATGGTAAACCAAGCATAAAACGGGATAGAATTTCTGCGTAGAGCTGGAAGATGAAATTTCTTCTAAAAGAAGAGAAATTAGCACTTGTCGGCTTTCCGTATTCATATTTTGCGCGTAAACAAATAGCACTGAACTTCCGCACTTTTCTAGTTCTCGCTTCCCATGGAAACATGCCCAGCGCCAGAGAACTCGTGCCGGCTTCCCAAGGAAACATGCGACACCCGCTCATTGCCGAAAAGTGCAGCACCAGTTCTCACAAGGAAAAACGCTATAAAGCGCTTTCATTTTTAAGAACAAATGTTCTGTACTTTTTCCACTTATTGATTTTACTTTCGTTCCGTTTATCTAAAAATCCTTTATCCCTTGCCCATCGCGAGTTTTCACACCCAGGATTTAGTATGGATTCTTTTATCTGGATAGTATGTAACAATATGAAACCAAATGTTATGGCTTTTACGTATACGTGAATGTAGATAATTCCTTGACCTTTATTACCTTCGAGACTAAAGCTTAATTGAATTAAAAAAAAACTAGGAAATTACCATTGTGACCTTCACCTTATAAACCTAATGAACCTTATTAGTACGCAAATGGCGTACTAATAATTACTTATTGGAACTAAATATTTTTCAAATTATTCATTCAGGATGACTAATACGGAGCAAGATAAACAGGGATATGTAGTGGTGAGCTAAAAAAACTGGCCACCTGAAACCAAAGTGTCTAATCAGGCCTCTCGAGGCTGATTTACCTTCATTAGTG
>RJJA01000594.1:2724-23619 GCA_003724045.1 Lepidurus arcticus | reverse complement strand
ATAAACAAACCAAAAAACCAAACCAAATTTTCGTAAACCAAAGCCTTTCAAAACAAACCATTTTTCCCATTTTTGGTTTCGAAAAAAACCATCTGGCAACCCTGGTTGCCAGATTTTTTTTAGTCAGCAAACCAAAGTAACCTACAAAACAAACCAAAAATAAACCATATTCTGGATTTTAATATATATATGAATCACCAAATGACAAGTAAACAGGGTAAACAAAATCGAAACCATCACGAATTGTCTTGCTTTTTCAAGACATCAACAAGTAGTCGAACACAGAAGACAGAACTGCTTTTGAGGAGGAAAACAGCACTGAAAGACGAGAGGAGAGGGACTCTACAGGAAGTTTTGAAGACAGTTCTACACTATCGCCATCGCTGTTCATGTCCCGAAGCACTACGGAAAGACTGAGATTTGAATTCTTTATTTTCCTGTCTTTTTGAGGATATCAATCGGGTAATCAGGGAAGAGACTTCATGTCTATCCCAATTTATGAAGCAAAACCTCCCAGTCAAGCTGAAACTCCCTAGAGTACTATAGTGACGGATTTACACCATTGTGCGCCCTAGGCCAAAGCTCAACTTTGCGCCTCCCCCCAAAAAAAACAAAGAAATTTTTATTTCATTTCTTCACTTTTGCGCCCCCCCCTGACCGCTGCGCCCTAGGCCAAGGCCTAGGTTGGCCTTATGGGAAATCCGCCCCTGAGAGTACCCGACAGAAAGGTCAACAAAGCCCTATCCTGTGAATGTATACAAGCAATTATTTTTCAGGGCATCAGAGTTAATGTTGTGGTACCACCACAAGTGATTCAAAATGTGGAGACACGTTCTATGTTCAACTGTCAATTTAACACCAAAGAACTGAATTTACGAAGGACATAACAATAAATTACAACGAAAATAATCACGGCTTAACATAGCGTCCATTAAAGAGCAAGAGACCGGAAGGATTATGACGCACAGCATATAAAAACGCCCTATTTATAACTAACGACTCCGCCCCTTCCACGCCCCCAGTTTGAGTGTTCGCCCAATCCTCTTTCAACCCGATTTTGATTTGATTCACTTGCGCTACGTCAACCAAATGCAAAGGAGTACCTGTTTTAGCCAAACCAGAGAAATCGGCCTTATCGGGATCAAATAAGGTGGCCAATCCCGGACTATCCGTCCCTGGTTGAGCTCTAACCGCCATAATCGACCTCCCTAATTGCAACTGATTCTTAACTGACAACTGAGGGAATCGCACATTCAACGCCCTAGGCTGTAGGCTCTTCAACAAACTATCCCAGGTGCCATTCCTGCTCGCTAAACGCTCTTCCAATGCGTGTAAACCTGGTCCGCCAGCGTCGAATTTTCCTAACGATCCTGGCAAAACCAAGATTAAACTCAACGTCGATTTATTCCAAACTTCATCTCCTGTAGGTATCGCCACAGCCGTGGCATCCAGATATGGGTCGTATCTACAATAATAAACGGTTTTCAATATTTCAAAAACTTATTTTAGACCACAAAAAGACGATTTTGGGTCTAAAAAAGCAAAACTAACCCAGCCATAAAGGTTCCTTGGCGCGAAACGGCGCTTACGGAAACTACTCTGCGCGAACTGACCTGCGCAGATCCAGGTAGCGCAAGATAATCCATTTCCCCGCCTTGACCACCAGGAAAGTTTACCTACAAATATGCGAAATTTATTTGCCTATCTACGAGTTAGAATTTAGTCATTTAAAATGTAGAGATTGTAAGAAATTTTTAATAAATCCGCTGATCTTAGTACCTGAAGAAAACTGGAAGATAGTAAGCCTAGGGGTGGTCGAAGTTTAGGAATGTCTCTATCCGAGACTGTGGCTGGAATTGATTGTGTTTTGAGTAAACTGGAGATGAGCTGCATGGCGGCACGTCTTAAAGTTGTTGGGCTGTCTACTTCTGCTACGGTTGCGCCGTATAGAGTTTGCAAACGCGCACGGTAAACGTCTAAAACAGGACTTCCTTCATCCTAAATGGTTAAAAATGGAAAATTTAGCTCGGGAAATGGTTCGGCAACGTAATCTTACGGTCTGGAGGAAGAGTCCATGCGCAAACGAAGCCACTTGTGGCACTTCTTGCGCAACTTGACGTAAATGCAAGTGAGGGTTGACTGTAGCCAAGGCATCTAACCCTAACGCTGCGTCTAAAGCGTCTAATGATGTGCTCCGAGCCCCCAAAAACGCCATTCCTAAAGTCAAAGTAAGAAAATTATAAATTCTTCTTGTGCAAATGATATTTTGAAGTTACCTAACGCAGAAATAAGGCTTATTGGCGACATGACTATCGAATCATCACCAGCGGTACTTGATAACTTGCTCCAAACCTAATTAGAAACAAGTAAAGTTCAATTAAACTCTATCTACTGAGATAATTCCGAATTAAAATTCAGATAATTGAAATATTCTACAATTATCGAAGTTAACTCATAAAGACCAAAATTAACATCGGAATGAACTGGACATGAATTGAAGGAATTGAATTACGCCAGATCAGTTACCTGCCAAGACAAATGATTGGCTGCGCTAGTTAGTGCCCTTAATTCGGCCACCTGGCGGTCTGACGTCACCAAAAGACCTCTATTATACGTAGGAGCAGGTCCTAAGCTGATCAACTCTTCTTCATGATGATGGTGATGATGATGATCGTGGTGGTCATGATGATCGTGGTGGTCATGATGATCGTGATGACCATGATAGCCTTCCGCTGGCCAAGCCGCGTACTGGACCGGTTTAGGCTCTGGCTCTGCCCCTTCCAGTAAATGCTCAAACTCGCTTTCTTCACCCAAAGGCGTTGTGAATACTGCTTCCGTGGTAACTTCCACGCTTTCTACAGTGGTGACAAAAGGATCATCACTTTTGGGTGCCATTTCTGGTTGTGAACGCACGAAAAGCTGCACTGGACCTTCCTCGACGTTGTTAGGATGGTCGGTAGATGGCGCGAAGGTTGTTTCTGGAGGAGCGATGGTAGTGGTGCCTTCGGTGATTGTGATAACCATTGAAGGCTTAGGAAGGTTTAGAAGTTGCGCCATTTCCGAGGCCATGATGGTTTTAACGGAGGAAACGACGCTGGCGACGTTGGCCGGGGGAGGCGCGATGGAAGAGGAGGAACCAAATGCGAGTAAGTGAAGAGAATCGGACTCGCTAGATAAAGGTACTGCCACACGCCGGGCTAATAAAGCCTGAATTTCTTGTAAAGTCATTAGCTTCGGCTTTGATTCGTTACTTTCATCCGGAATAGAAACCTCGAAACGCTCTTCATCTTCATTAGTTTGGCTTGGAATGCTTCTCCTGTGAAAGTAACAACAAAAGATAACATAATTATAACGCTTTAAGGCCATAGAATTCGATGTAAAACTAAGACAAAGAATGAAAATACTATACTAAAATTATTCAATAGTTCTCGCCACTTGTAAATGTGAATATTTGCACACTGTAAATTGCACATTTTCGTCTTAATCTTTCTAGATTTTCTTAAATTCAATCCGTAAACATCTTTCGCTTCAACCCTAATCCCGAATCTAACTCCGAGTCTCAAAAATAGCTTTCCAAAATTAAACCCCATTTTTCTAAAAGTAATCTAAACATGGTAAATTTACTTCGATTACATATCACCTAAATCAAAATTAAATTAAATTAAAAACCAACTTACGGCTCTAAAGGCGTCGCAACCGCAATTCCCACAAGACAAATCCATAGAAACGTCTTCATCCTTGCGAAGCACCTTTCCTACTAACTCAACAGTGCAAATGCAGCTCTCCACTTCCTATTGACGCAAACCGAGCCAACCAACCAAAGCAAAAACTTCTAGATAACGGTCTCGTAAACGCCCAGAACATCCAGAAGTCCTCTTCAATCCTCCGAGTCCACTGACCAAGGAATTACAGCCTCTAAGAATCCTACCATCTATGCAAACTCCCTAAAGCCAGAATAAAATTTTTAAAAATGAAACAAAAAAATTCGAATAAAAGCAAAACTGGAACAATAGACAGAACAAAATGCCCTTCAGCTCCCACGGCAGGTAACAAGCACCCAAACCGCAGGTAATGAACTCTTATCATCAAATAACCGACCCAAACTACCCTAACCCCACCTCCCCCTCCGCCAGAGGGCACAAGCTTCATCTTGCGTGTTATTATCCACAAGGTCGTTCAATTGACAATGAGCGACAACTTCCGGTTCACCTGAGGCACAACCTTTTCATCTTTATAAGACATAATCTTACCTTTCCTGACTTCTTCTTGAGGAACAAAGTACAAATCAACAAAAAATTCAGTATTTATGCTTTATAAATACTGAATGGTAAACATAAGGATAAAAGGTGTCTCGAGCTAAATATTTGTATTTGTAATGGTATAACAGCTGTTCTGGTGGCAAGAAACCTCTTTTCAAACGTCTTTAGGATGTTAGAAAGGTGAATTCATGCCCAGTTTGGTGCCAAATTCCAAACGTGCTCGTTTCTGCAACCGGACGTTCACCCTAAAGTAGAAAATTCCGAGGAAAGCATTAGCCTCAGCTTAATTTTTCTTTTCTTGTCTTTGTTGAAAAGAAATGGTTCCGGTCACCTGATTTCCTGAATTTTGATCAATTCGTTGACGAGGAGAAGCAAAAAGGGCCAAGCAACCGCGCTCAGCAATACGTATAAAGGAATTCGTGACGTCACCTCACCCGTGAACTTGACTGTCGCGCATAGATAAACGATTTGACTGGTCAATCTAACAAAGAAATGGACTTCGTTGAGGAATTGCGCAACAAAAAGGAACATTAAGTGACACAAACTTACGCCAAAATTGCGTTTGAGATCCACAACTTGTTTTTGAAAGGATTTCGTTGCCACAAATGGTCGTAGCGATGGATTAAACCCAACGATATGACCATTAGACACAGCAAGAAGAGAAATGCTATTCCATGTTGGAGTAGGTAGTATAGACTCGCCAAATCTGGGTCTTCTCGTGTCCAGCCGCCCCACGTTTCGTTTCTCGCGTTCAAATAAACCCAGGTACATTCTTCCTACACCAAAAAAAACTGAATTGTTCAAATAAAATTCAGTAATATTAAAAAAATCATTCCTAAAGTCATTTTCAAAACCTGGAGAGTCAAAACCAGTTTAGAGAATAAACATCTTAATTAGAATACCTCGTACATCTTCGTTCTAATTCTATGAATATTAGCACATTCAAGTAATAATTAAGAATTTTTTTAAGCTATAGCTCTGAATTTAATAGGAAATTACCTGTTGGGAAAGGCAGAGCTCACGGAGGGTTAAAGTGAAGGTCAGCAGCAAAACCAGGATCGACGGAACAAATTTGCCTCCGTAACTCCAGAGCATTAACGTGAGAACCTGGGTAATACGATAGAAAAATTAAATAAAAATAAATTAAGGCCATGAACTTGGTAACCTTTCGGTTCTTTTTATAAGCGTGTCATGATAATTAAAAGAAGATAAAATGGAACACGGAAATGGAGCAGGAAAAATGACGAACGCTTTACATGTCGGTTAATGCGACGTTGGTTTTTTCCCGTTGCTGCAGCAGCCCAATGCATAACCCGTCCATCAGTGGGTAGTCCCATCAAGGCAAGGCTCATTAGAGGTAATGTAATGCAGGACAACCATAAAACTTGACCTACAAAAACACATTCCATTGAAAATAACCCCCAAGACATCGTAAAAACCCGAAATAAATCTAAAAAAGTGAGTTTATTCAATATTGCAAACACAAATTCCAAACTTCTTGTAATTAGAACAATAAAGACAAAGTATCCCAAACCAAAAGAATTAAATTATACATTAATATAATCAATTTAATTATAAATACACTTACAATTAGTTAGAAGTTATGCATTAGGGTATTACATATTAAGGAATGATAAAGCGAAAACTACGAGAAAAAAATAACAAAAAACAAATTGCAGTTGGCGGGATTCGAACTGGCGACCAAAGAATTTTTAAGAAATGACTTTCATTTTTCAGTTTAAAAAATTATAAAGAACAATACAATAAAGAACACATATAATAAATAATACAAAATATAACTTATGTTATAATCACATATAAATACTGAATATAAAGAAGAAAAAGAAAGAAGTAAGAAAAAAAGATGAAAAATTTTCCTTCGAGCCGGATTTGAACCAGCGACCTATGGATATCAAGGTTTGTACACTACAGTCCACCGCTCTACCAACTGAGCTATCGAAGGATACTAAGAAGTCAACTCCCGTAGGATATATTGGAAGCCCATGTTACCGAAAACGTTCGCAAAACAAGGCGAAAATGTTCTTACCGTGAAATTTTCGCGGTTTTCACTTTCAAAGTTTTTTTACACTCAAAGTTTCTAGTTTAACACCACTATAAAATTCGAAAAGAACGTCCACAAAACTTAAGATGTTCCTAATTAGATTACTTGCTATTAACTCGAGTTAAAGCGAACATTAACAATAACAAACTGTCAAATTTGTTGCTTTATACCGTTTCTAACGCAAATTAGTAATTTGCAGCTTAGAATTGTAACACAAATTAAGGGCGAAACTTAGAAAGATCTAATTAGTGTAATCCGAATCAGAGAAGAATTATGCTAACTTACCGTAGGTTAAAATGGGCGGAAGCATCAAAACCGCCGCCAACCACTGCAACAGAGCTAAAGCCACGCCTCCGCTGAGCCATAAGGCCAGCATACTTCTCATAGCTGCCGTTAGATGTCGGGCTTCCTGCACTAATTGAAGAATGGAAGGTAATTCGTCGCGCTGGAAACTCAACGCACAAGCCACGGAATTTAATCTTCTGGCTAATTCTGTTGGGGCAGGACCCTGTTGTACCGGCAGAGGCTCAAAAGCCGGTACTTGTTGACAAATTTGGGGATATAAAGGCTCTACAGCACAACTTGCATCTGCTTGCATAAATAACGGTGCGTTGTGCGCATTTGCAGCTGAACCAATCAAGCAAATCACTTGCCCGTATTCTTGCATGATTGACAGCATTGTTCGAGTCGCTTTAGGAGTACAATCCGTGAATAAGGAGACCAACAAGGGCACGTTATCCACTTGCTCGAGGTGTGGAATAATCTCATCAATACCCCGAGGCAATTTCGCCTATTTAAATACAAAAATTCGTTCGAAATCTTCTTAAAAATTAAGAAAATCTCACTCGATTCGACATATCAAACTCTAAAGGTGCACTTTGCTCAGTACTCTCGGTCACGTGACTCTGCGAACGCGATAAATTGCCATCTCGCAGCAAACTTTGTCCCGATTCGATGCTTGTCAAGCTGCATCGCGCGGAATCGTCCCATAACCTTTACAAATAAGGGGACAAAATCGTTCTACACGCGTTCTAACCGCTATTTTAGCTGTAAAACATTACGGTTTGCTTTCTTCGGTGTCCGAATCGTCTGTCAGACTATGCAAATGGATCTCGTCTTCGAATTTTACTTGCGCGACTTCTAAATTGATCGCGCTGGGTGCTGAAAGGCTCACAGTCCTATCCAAGAAGCTAAAAACAAACATAATACAGTTACTTAACTGTTAATTTCTCTATTGGTTCATGTTTCTACCATGATTGCTTGGGAAGTTCTTCAGCGGAGCGTTTCCATACGGAAGAATGAGAATATTGGCCACTGGATTTCAAAGCTGGGGGTAAAACCGAGCTCTGCAGCCCGATGCCATGATTCAGACTTATTTGACTACTTTGGGAGCGTGTTTTAGTGCTATCCTGCGCTAAACTGATGTGGCAGTTCCAGCCTGACTCTAAACCCATTTTTTCTGAGAAAACCCGCGAGCGAAGCTCGTTTTCCTTGCTAAAATGAACAAAGCGGACGCAAGCTTTCTCTAACTGCTCAATCAAATGTACCTGAAACGTTAAAAAATTCAAGATTATTGTATTTAAAAAAATACAAAATTATTAAACTTCATTGTCTAGTTTTACCATATCAATACGAGCTTGGTACTGCATAGTAACCATTCCTAAGAAGATGGCATTGCTTTGAAGCTTGTAACTGAACTCTGCCGACTCCATTTCCTTCAACTCGTCCATAGAACTCGATAATAATGAATCTACGAAGATTTTTTGTTTAAATTAGTGATTATTCCGGATGTTAAGCAAAATTTTCTAATTATTCTAATTCACCTGACGAAGAATAGCGATGGCAAGAAAACTTGTGCGCATCGGCAGGTAATTCGAGGTAGAATTCCGATAAGGGATGAACCAATGGTGCGAAAACTGGTCGATATGCAAATGCAGTGCAGTAAGCTGTTAAGCTTGTTCGATGGTAAAAATCCAAAATTTTCTTCCTGTGTAAAACAGAAATTTAGGCTCCCGTATACCTAAGGTTATTGTCGGGAAAGAGTCACAGATGGCACTGATGTTTGTTATTGTTTTGCGCAACAGGTTCTCTGGTTAAAAACCCCGTGATCAAAAATGACACCAATGTGTCATATTGTTTAAAACGTTCTCCGGAAAAGACAATGACAAATGGGTGTCATTTGAGTTGAAACTTGGAAAGTTGGATTGGAAATTAATTGGGTTAGGTTTACTTATTGGAATCTACTACTTAGTAGTAGATCTACTACTTATTGGAAAACCTACTACTTATTGGAAAACAGTCCAAATAGCCCAAATTTGGAAGAAACCCGAATGCTCACCTATCGCAATGTGTTAAAGGACAAACTCGTTCCCCGTCCCAGAAATCCACACAGGAATGTAACACCAGTTCGCCCGTTCCTTGCGCCATTAGCTGCCTATTAGGCTCCTGACTTCCCGAACTTGTCCCAGCCCCGCCCCCAAGCACACCCCCTTCCACAATCACCGAGGCCATATGAGGAAAAGGGAATTTTAACTTTGTGAACGACAAACTTCTTGCAAGTTTATCTTTTCCCGCCAAATCCGCCAACTAATATTGAAAAAAAATATATATATATATTCCTTTTTGTGGGAAAAAAAATCAATAAATTACCACATGTCTGAATGTGAATAGTTGCGTAACGAATTTAAAGTTTTCGATGGCGCCATTTTGGAATCCCATTTCTTTGCTCAATTCACACAAACACCTAAAGAAAAACGTTAAGAAACTTACTTAGAAACTGTGCATGACGAGCCGACTTATTCGTTATTTAAAAAGTAAACTTAAAAGAATTAACCCGTGAGTAATAACGGTGAAGGGTTCTGCAGCCAAAAGGGGCGGGGACACGGGAGATAGAAGACGACCAACAGGAACGGATCTGACACAAATTAGGATAAAAAGGTTTTAAACGAGAATTTCCATGCGAGAAAACGAAAAAGGTTCGAATAACCCTACGAGAATTCACTTTCGCCGCCAAAGTTTAAAGCAATACCTCCGGTTTGTGACAGGAATAAAATCCTCATCATCCATAGCTTCGCACGCGATATGCGCATTAAAACGTGCGTACGTTTCGCGCGTAGCTTCGTGGCAAGTATTGAGCAAAATTCCTAAACCCAAAGGTTTAAGATTGGAGACGTAGTGCTGCCACGTCGGGTCATCAAAATGCACACAAAACGGGCTTTTATGGTCATGTGTTAAATCCAGAACTTCAGCAATAGGTTCTTTACCACGTCCATGGCTCTGCGCAGGATTTTTGCGCAGGAAGAACACCTTTTCAGCCGTTGGATTAGGCCACGACAAAATCCCTTTTTTATCCACACAGCAAAGCGCCTGAATTGATCAATAAACTCTCAATTAATCGCTTATTACTTCAAATAATAACAAATAATACGAAAAATTAACGATAATAAGAAAACCCAAACCTTTGAAACTTTTAAACCTTTTTTTTTCAATTTCATTAAAAAAACGGTGTAAAAAATGTATATTACAGTCAATGTTCCAAGCGTATGGAGCAAGTTTTCTGTCCTCCAAGGCGTTCGGCCAATTCCAACTAAGGTCGGCAGGAAATACGGCTTTAGTTGCCTACATTTCGACCATAACGAAGTGGGCAAGGCTAGAGGTAGCTCTACCTCTTCAAAAGGATCCGCGCTTACCTGAAAAGAACATTTACTTAAACATTCTACGAATTCCTTAACTTTTCTAGCGCAAAACGATAACCTATCAGAAAGAGAGATCTTACTTGCAACTGTCGAGCCGAATAAAATAACGCTAAAAGCCACGAGGTTCCCGCTGCATTTAAAACAAGCCACGTGACTGGCAAGAAAAGGGGCAACAGTGGTAAAACAATTGCTGCAGGCTGTAAAAGGAATAATTCCGACCAATCCCCACTTTGGATCCAGGATGTTAAATACAAGTGTTTCAGCAAATTCAGTGCGATCAGAGAAACCTTGAAGTATAAGAAAATTATGTTACTCATTTTTTATGAATCTTTTGTAAAAAATTAAGAAATTTAATTAAATCCATTTAAATAAATATATAAACATAATTAAAAATATAAAAAAATAATTAAAAATGTTTAAAAAAAAATTAACAATATAAAAAAATTATTAAAAATATAAAAAAATTATTCCAAACATATACAAAATAAAATAAAAAAGTTCTAAAAATTCATTTAGAAACATTACCCAAAATAATGGAACGAGGATTAACTCTGCCGTGAAATTGGCAGATGAATATCGCTCGTTTTCCAAGACTGAAACTGGGCGGTTGAGAGCTTGTTGGAGGACAAGGGACAAGTTCTGGACGTAAGGTGTGGTCTCGAGAGTGCAAACAAGTAAAGGGGAAGGTTTCCGAGCTTGAGGCGAGTCTGTCGCCTTGTTTTTAGAGTCTGACGGGACGTAGAGAGCGTCAGGGTCCAAGACTAGGTTGGAATCGTGGAGAGAAACACAACGACCAGGCGCTGCTTGACCGGGTTTGAGCACAATCGTGTCTCCTTTGACTAATAACGCCCAAGGCAGGTTTACGAGGACTCCATCTCGGTAGGTGGCTTGTAAAGTGATACAGGGAGACACCGGGGATTGTAAATGCGGGTAATTGGACGGTCTCCAGAAGTTTTGTAATTGGCATTCTAACGAGATTTGAAGAATGGAATTAAGGATCGTTTATATGAACTTTTTAAACTGTAAAGTTACGTTTGAGGATGTGGAGGAGCCATCGAGCTCTTGTGGGAATCTCCCTGTGGCGCAAATTGTTGTTCCAGACGGCTAAAAGGAGGTTGAAACTAAGTAAAAGGAGGATTATGATTCCTTGGACGAGGAGACAACCATCTCTGAAAGGGAAAATGAAAATTATTTGGTTAAAAATGGATATTAGAAAGTAGGGAGGTTTGATTCTTACTTATGGGTATTTACGCAGAAACAGATGAATAAACTGAGAAATTGAGCGAGTAATGCTAACGCAGAGGTCCATTTGAAGCTGGAGAGCTTGTTGGACCAAGAAACTGCTTCCAAAGTACGTAAATCTACGCTTTTGCCCCTCCAATGGCGTTCCCTAATACAGAAAGTTAGCAGAGGTAATAATTACAGAAATGTTATCACCATTTGAGTTGTTCTTGATGCTCAAAGTCATCAATTGCGTCTTTTATATCGTCATGGAGTTGATTTAACGCATTACAAGTTTCTAGACCGAGCACTGGCCTTATTTCTTCACAAAAGCCCATCATTTTTTAAGAAAAATAGTGTAGAGTTAGTTATCTCTGCATTCTGCAAAAATTTCCTAGCAAAATCTACTCGAAAATGCCTTATTTTTATTGAAATCACGACCAAAACAAACTTTTTTGCCGTTTAAGCGCCATTTCCCGTTTATTCGATCTCCTAGAGCGCACTTCAGTATCGATTCTAAGCTAACTATTGCGATACTTCACCCTTTCTCGATTTCTTACATAACTCGCGCGAAATTCAACTAGATAAACGAAATAGGACTAAAAACTGTTCCAAATTAGGCATTTCGGCACGGAAAAGTTCACTGAACGATAAAAAGCGTAACCTTCTTCAATAATCGCTATTTTAGAAATGACCTCGCCCAAAGCTTCCTGTAATCTATCATTTTAGCGTCCTTTTATCGCTCTCTTCCATAACGAGAAGAAAAAAAGTGTTCTGGAACGATTAGCCCACCATCACGCACCTCGGTGCGAGTGGAAGGCAAAGAGCGTTTTAGAGTCGTCAGACAGGTAAAAGACCTTAAGACATGCTTAAGAGTTGAAAGTGACCAGTGTGTGCCAAGAACTCGAACAGTCCACACTTCACAGTCCCAACAAAAGTGACATGGACGAACTCTAAACCGAACTTGGACACGCATATACACTAAAAGCCTTTCTGACTCAAGTAAGTTTCCAGCTGCACGCCTCGAAGAGTTGGCCCAGAACAGGTTTGCTAATTGCGGAGGTCGTTCCACAAACGCTTTTCGCATGTAAATTTTTTGGTGGCTTGTTTGAACTGTGCGGGGCGTAAATTTCATTAAACAGAATTGATGACAGTGATAAGAGAACACTTGAAGTGACAAGACACTTTTTCAGATGTTTCCCAATCGTCCTTTGACCTCTTCTCGGTACTCTCAGACTCCCCGCAGCTATAAAGCCCTTTCGTTTATAGAGGCGTGAGGGAAGAATTGTGATCGTATACCTTTGTGTGCCAAGTTTTCTTTAGCACTTTACCTTTCAGAGATTTTAAAAGGGCTTCCTGGTCGGCTGCTGTATGCTTTCCCATATGAATTGGCATTGAACTTGGCTTGTGCCATTGAAAACTGTCCTTGACAGTGCCCAAGAGCTCACACAGGGCGTGGTACACGGCTCCCGAAAACTTCGTCGTAAAATTTCGGAACCCAAGTCTAATCAAAACAAAATTTCTTGTTTTTTTCCAACTCAGTGGATCCCCAGATGCGTTGGATATGCAGCTTTTTGCTTCTAGTCGCTACCGTAATGGTATCGATTTCGGGTAAACCCGCTCCCAACCCGGAACAATCGTTAGAATTTCTGAAAAAAACAGGTGAAGTGTAGTTAATTAACGTTATATAACGGCACTACAATGTACTTTCTTATTGTGTTTACTGGTATACCAATTTTGAGCAGTTCACGATTATGGACCTGAAGTGCAGATAGCTTTAAAACAACCCTTCCAGGATCCGGAAGTACGACCAGGCATGTTTGAAGGCGATATGGCTGGAATTTCTGCCGCGGTGAGTTCCATTTCAGTAACGTTTGAAAGTTGAGCGAAGAGTCTAGTCGAAATACGAGAAAATGGATTGCCCAACAGAATATACTGCTTAAATTGGCTTTAATAGTCCCTATGCCTAACTTTTAATGTAATCGAAATGTCAATGATGATACATGGGAGAGCCGTGAACCTCCCACTAGAATACATTGCGGAACTCTTTCAAAAGACCGGGCGCTTCGAGTATTCGTCCCACAGGAAAAGATTATACCGTAGGCATTTGAGACTGCATGCTGTTCTTCTAATTGGCAATTACTAACAACTGATTAGCAAAAATTTTTGTGGTTAGCCACATAATGGATGGCTGAGCGTGACCATAATTCGCAGATCAATTTAAAATCAAACAACCATTAGCCGTTACAAGCATAAATATAACTTCATAATAAAGCTAATTTATGATCTTCCGACAGCTTTGAATTAACCAAATTTGAGTGCATCATATTATAAATTTAAAGAAAGCTTCAGTATAGCAAAATTTCTTTAGTCTTAACGCATTTTATCTAAATGCTGGGATTTTTTAGTGTGGATGACGCAGCCGTATACATTTTCCTTCTTAAAGCGTTTGTGAATAAAAATATTAGCGAACTCTTTTTTTATAGTATTTACCTTGACTTGTGTTATGGTGATTCTGAATTAAAGTCACATAAACCCGACTTTTTGTGAGTTTATTTCTACCTCATAACAGCGAATAAGCCTTTACGGAATCGCGAACGGCTAGAAAATCGAACGCTTTTAACGCATCATAAATACGGTTTTAACTCAATTCATTGCATTTGCTTCCCAAATTATGAAAACGATAACTAGAAAGTCCATAATTTCAGGCCTACACCAAATTTTGGCGAGTTGGACTGCGTTGGGACATTTTTCCTGAGCGTAAATGGATCAACGCCACTGTTCCGTACCACATCAGCCACTTATACAGTACAAACCTCTAGTCTCCGTCAAGTCAAATCATTGTATACCTAACAGTATTTCCATAATCTAGCCCCAGTCGACTACCTAACCATAAAAAACGCCATAGACATGCTTAGCCTCATGACTTGCGTCAAGTTCGTTCCTTATGACGGCAATCAAACCGATTATTTACTCATTTGGCCTGTAAAGGAACCTTCGGGGCAAGTTTATTCAAATAGCTAATGAAAAAAAACATTGAAAATGGCTTCATGTCCAAAATAATTGCTTTTTTTCTATGGCAGGTGCTGGTCATTCGTTGGGCGTTTAGGCGGCCAACAAGTTCTTTCTTTGGAACCACCCGACAAAAGCGGTCCGAAGTGCCTAGGGGGCCCTGGGAAACCCATGCACGAAATTATGCATGCATTGGGGATTTTCCACGAGCAGTCGCGTTCAGATCGAGACAATTTTGTCACTTTCATGTCGGATAATGTCATTCCAGATTTTATCCACAACTTTGGCAAGCATGACCTAGAGAATACGACCTACGAGTACGACTACGACTACAAAAGTATTATGCACTACGGAACTCACTTTTTCAGGTAGACTTGGCATACTTGAGATAAATTCAAAGTTTATTTTATGCGCGGTATATGGTTTTTATTATATAGTACGGCGAGAGATAAACCCACTTTGGTTCCCAAACAAGAAGACGTTTATATCGGCCAACGTGAAGGTCTCAGTAAAATCGATTGCAGGAAAATCAACGCGTTGTACGGGTGTTTTGATATTTCCCCGTACCAGACTCTTAAATACCAAACTTTCTGCGATATCCTGGGTCTCTGATACTGCGGAAACCACGACTTGCCCATGCTTGAAGCTGCTGGTTGTTAACTTGTTGGTTGTTGAAAATACACGTGTGTTTTTTACAGAAAATTGGGGAATAAACTTCACAAATAGTCAAAACGAGCCAGAATATAAACTACTTAACACGCAACTTTAGACTAGGTTGCCAAAAAAATATGAATATAGGGAATGAAACGTGTGTTGTCCAGAATACGCTGGTAGTCGGTTATAATTTTCCTTACATTTTGCCCGTGTTTCCATTCGACATATTCGGATAATAGGCTGGCGGAGCATCAGCCTGAATGCAAAGAAAAAGTGGTTAAAACGGGTCAATCATCACTAAACTTCAAGTAGTTACTAAAGCCCAAACTGGTTTTTATGATTTGCGAGAAAAAGCACAGTAAAAACCGAAAAATAAGTCAGTAATACTCACATAAGGCGGAGGAGGAGCGTTAGGGTACGCCGGTTGGTACTGGTTAGCACTGGCGGCGGCTTCAGCCGCTTTAGCGTCATGTCCTTGAGAAGGTGGGCCTGTCGTAAAACCAGCATTGAACCCATATCCTCCCCCAGCTGCTGCTCCCGGTCCCTGCGGATACGCGTTCGCGTTGTAATTGTAACCTCCCATGCCTGGATAAGGAGGCGGAGCATCCGTCATATAAACCGCACCCCCAGGAGGAGGAGCTGTGGGAAAAGATGCAGGCGGGACCCAACCATAATAACCCTGAGGGCCATAATTGGGTGTATAGGCGGGGGGCGGGGCGGGATGTGGCTGCCATCCATTGGCAGGGGGCATGTATGCCGGGGGTTCGTCCATTCCGCGAGCAAAACTTTTAGCTAAAAAGAAAAAATACAGAAAATAACTAAGCATATAAACACCTATAACTTTATTTTGAATGAAATAATTGATTTCTTTTAAACAAGAAATGAGGATCTGCAGGCAAAAGCACAGCGTTTTAATCATGGAGAAGAATTAGTAAATGAAATATGGAAATCTTACCCATCGAAACGGCTTGCAGCATTCCTTGTCCAAAATCTATGGCTCCGCCATTATTGAAATGTAGCTTGTATTTAACTTCTCCGATAAACTTTCCATTCGGTTGAGCCCTGACTTTGCCTTTGAGGTAATTGGCACCAAACATGGGCTGTTCTAACTGGACCTAAATAGGAATATTTATGAAATTTAAGAAGGATTATAACGGATTATAAGAGGTGGAGCTTATTTTTACATCTTGCATGGCTACGAAGGGGAAACTGAAGGATTGCATGGGATCTTTGGCGTTTTTGTTGTTGAAGATCATTCGGTGAGAAGTTAGGTAAAGACGACCATTTTTGGAGCCTTTAAACTCCGAACTAGATTGACCACTAAACTCCATATTTACATTATCGCTAAACAAGAGAATGCTAAAGTAAAGTAAAGAAAAATAAATGGTTAGAGTTAAGAGAAAATTTAACTTAGCTTAGGCAATACAATACTATATGTAGAAATACATACTATTCTCCTGCATGAATCAACACGCCATTATTAGCGTGAGCCGTATTTAAAGACATAATTTGAAGGATAACAAACTTTAACTTCAATCGTTTTTGTCACTTCTCTTTGATAAATGATAGAACCTGCGAGACTCTTGCATCACTTGGTAACTGAGTCACTAACCAAAAAAGTTTTGCTCCCAGAACCGCCAGTAACAACCATCTGTCGAGAAGGACCAACACTAACATTATTGTCCATTTTAGATTATGTAAGCTAGATGTCACTATGTAAAAATACCCGCCGTGGATCGCCACAGCTATCTAAGGTTGCCACCCTCGGAATGAATCCAACGATTTGAAAAATTGTTCGGAAAGGTTTAGAAACCTGTTAACCGCTAACCCCCATGAGTAGTGTCGAAAATGATCAATATTGCTTCCATTAATGACAAAAAACTGAGAATATGCATGCTACTTGCATACCAACGTTCAACCGGAATATTGATTGTAAAGTTGTCTTACATAATAGAAAGTAAAAAATATGTTATGTAATTAAGTCGGAGGAACTGATTTAATTATTTCACCTTGGCATGGCTATGGGTCCCCCCTACCAAGATTGGATGGTATTATCTGCTCGCCGGCAGGGGTCTCTCCAGGTACCACCTGGGTCTCTGTGGCCCACTTTAGCGGATACGAGGGTACACCTAATATAAACCTAACTAGCCAATCAAAGACGAAAGATCGACTGAAACCTAGGAACTGAACCTTCGGAAGACAAGAAACTTCCGCCAAATCCTCTCGTTCAAGAAGATTGAAGACCTTGTAAATACCTCGATTGACTCAGAGGTAGAGGAAAAATGAAAGGGGGGTAGAAAGGAAGAAGAGGGAAGTCGATGGTGATCTGACCGCAGAAGAATTGAAGAAAGTCCCCTCATGGTGTTCTTGATAAATCTTGCGCTCTTGATCCATTAGTCTTCAATCCTTTAGGAGTGATGATGATATTCAAGGTAGGTTCTTGAGGTTTTCCAATGATGATCCAGAACTTGCAGATTCTTCTAACGCAGGAGTCCTTCTTGTATAGGAGTTCTTCATGCTTGATCTTGCCGATATATAGCGCTGTTGGTGACTGAACAGAACGCAGGAGCAGTTGTGAGTTGTGGGTTTGACTTCCATATTAAGTGTAGCCAGATTCTAGCCTATCTGTGTTGCCTGAGTTGGGATCCATATCTGTGTTGGCTGATTTCAGTCTTGTCTGAATTCAAAGCCGCCCGAATGCATTCTTGTCAGCTGCAATCCTGATGTACGAGGTCAACTTCTATCCATTCTTACAGAAACTCTAAAGTGGTCGATGAAGGAAGAAGCCACTATTCTCATGCATGCCCCGTGAAAAGTGAACAAAATTTAAAATGTAAATAAAAAGGCATATAAATAGTTTAAAAAACACCGAAAGGGCCTATACTACCCCAGAAGAAACCCAACGAGAGACGTGATTAGCAGAGAATGCCCACCAGAGAAGTGATCTTGAAAGTGGCTACGAAATCTTGCGGATGATTTTCGGCTGACTTCAAAACAGTCTTCCATGTGCTTGCCCTAAACGAGTAATAATGGTATTAGAAACTTATAAATGTAATTTTGAATTGATACTACCATTGCTCCGAAGATCGCCATGACCTTCAAACTGAACTCAGGTTCGAATGGAGATGTTGACCTCTTGGCGCAGTAGACGTATGTACTACCCCAGAAGAAACCAGACGAGAGAAGTGATTCGCAGAGAAGGCCCGCCAGAGAAGTGATCTTGAATGTGGCTACGATATCTTGCGAATGATCTTCGGTTGACTTCAAAACATTCTTCCATTTGCTTGCCTAAACGAGTAGTAATGAGTATAAGAAACTTATAAACGCAATTTTGAGTTAATACTACCATTGCTCCGAAGCTCGCCATGACCTTTGAACTGAACGGATAGATGGAGATTTCGACCTCGTGGCGCAGGCTTGCATGTCCTCTATTCACCTTAATTTTGAACCGAAAACTAGAAGAAAAGAAAATTTCAGTATCACGTACCTAACACGGCAAGCAAATCATAGATGGCACTCATATGCTTTCCCTTTAATAAGTTCTTTGAAAATTTTCTTGAATTGTGCAAAAATCCTCCGAAATTTGATCAAAAACACGCAGCAGATCTAGTTGAAATAAAACAGCTCCGGCCAGAACTGTTTTACCCTTCCAAATCCAAAGCTTCGCTTAACTAGTATAGGTTCGGCTTTGTCCGCATGAAATCAGTTAATTAACAAAACGTTTGAAACTTGCAAATGACTACGAATGCCTATAAACACATCAACAGAGGAAAGCACCCAAAGAGAGTCGATAAACAGAAAAAGTATGAAAAGGTACTTCCTTCAATTTGGGAAAGCCTAAACTAGTCGAGACTAGACTTTTGACTTGTAGACCTTGTTGTTGACATCGGGCGACGAAAAGAAAAACAACAGCACAACTTCCACACGTTTGAGACATTGGTCATGTCGACTTCTTTCCTT
The DNA here is from genome assembly GCA_003724045.1 of Lepidurus arcticus. Classification (NCBI taxonomy): domain Eukaryota; kingdom Metazoa; phylum Arthropoda; class Branchiopoda; order Notostraca; family Triopsidae; genus Lepidurus; species Lepidurus arcticus. The sequence goes on along the minus strand of RJJA01000594.1, from coordinate 4,756 downwards.
TTTCCGCTTCGAGACATCGTCTGAACTTCGCAATCCCCCAATTTGCCTACACCTTTCACCACTTTCCACCTTCTTTAGACGATCTACGTTACGCAAGGTCCTGCAAACAAAACAAAGGGGAAAAATTTAGTGGAAACTTATAAAAAACCAGTAAAAACTAAACTAACTGACGTTCTTTTAAGAAGAATTTAACACAAATTTGGAAGAGAAAGAATTTCCTCAAAATTAAATTTTTACGCTTTAAAACCAGAGACTTTGTGAAAGAAAGAGGTTATTTCTTACCTCGACCTCGCCATCCCTCCGACTTCCAAAAGTTGACTGTCGTCGACAAACAATCATGAAAACATCACGGAATTGAAGGCCTATCTAAAAAAATTAAATTTTGATAATTTAAATAATTTTGTCAGAGGACGACGAAGGGCCAGGGGCTAAGTTCGATGCACGCGACGGTAGAGCACAAAGGGGTGGGTACCAAGGATCAGCCAAATGCTTCCACAGACGATACTTCCATCCCTGCCTGGGCCGCGTTCTTCATTATAGGCTCTTCAAACCCGTTGCCCCCCGAAAAGTTCGTTGTTACCATTAAAGACCTAATGAATGGCAACAACGAAAACTTCTCCCCCCAGGAAGTCAAAAGTTGCGGCTAAAGACCTAATCGGCCGCAACAATTTAACTCCTGGCATACCTGTTCCTTCTGGTTCTCCTGATTCCCACAAGAAGGTTAGTTGCTACCTCCATGTAGCAGAATATCAGCTTAGCAGACTAAAGTTGCAAATTTTCTTGCCAGCAAAGATGATGAAAGGCCAGGGATGAAGTGCTGAAGACGGCAAAAAAGGTGTGGAGGAGGGGGAGAGAGACACCACTGTACACTTCACACTTTAGAAACGCACTTAAAAGTTTTTGAGGATTTTGAAGACAATAGTTCATCAAATTGTTAATGTTTAAACACAATTCAATATGTCAAAGCTTTATGTACCTAAATAACACTCACTGAAAAAGACACGACTGCACTGCACGGTTGCTCGGAAGCAATTGAGTATTAAGTACAGTGTTGCTTCGGGCTGCACTTGCGTTCAGTAACAGCGAACAGAGGTATGACCTCGTGCATTCGTTCGCGTGAACTTGTCCAAACACATTTTTGGACAAGAGGAAAAATGCTAATTTCACGATTCTGACGAAAAACTTTTCAAGTAGCTTAAATCGGGTGTTTTCTGGTTTCAAACATTGGAAATAGATTCCAGGAGTGCTTGAAATTTGGGGATTTTTTGCAAAAAGGGAACAAAATACGTTATTATAGTTATGGCAAAACGCGAGATAGAGAACAAAGATTTAACGGAAACTAAGTTTGAATTGAATTAACTGCAATAGGAGATAGGTGGTGATCAACTTGGAAACAATCGCAGGGAACTATTAGAAAAAGCGAAAAGAAGGAAAAAGTGTTTTGATTACTATACGTACACTGTTTTCTTAATTATTAAAAGTATACAGTTTTCTTTGAACTACCAAATGCAAAATTAAGTACACGGCTTTCATAGCAGTTAACGAGTTAATGTATTGATAGTTAAGTTTAATTTACATAATTGAGAGTCAATGCATGTAAAAAATACCATAAGCTGTCAGTCATAGACTGGCACAGCTAAAAATTGAGCAAATTACCTGCCGGTCACAAAAGGGTTTGTTTGTTCCATTAACCATGAACTAAAACTGCATTTTGATTTGTCGGACAGCTCACTGGTTCGAAGTTTAGATTTGAATTGAAGTTTTAGAAAGGTAGAACTACTAGTTTAACTTGTTTCCGTAACTTCCTGAACAACAATGGTAATAATGGTATAATGAAAATAATGGTATAGGCACTCACAACGCGATCCATTTTATTGGTGTAATATTGAAATCCGCAATACAAAGCAAGAAGATCAGAAAGTATATTTCCTACTGTACTATACAGCACATTGACACATTTCAAGTTGGGCAATTCACACCGGGATGTGGGAATTTTTTAAACAAATAACTCAAAGAAAGGAAACTTATTCTA